>JABSTL010001465.1:0-11154 GCA_013759095.1 Fusarium sp. NRRL 29148 | reverse complement strand
TGATAATCGAAAACTGAGAAACTGATAGATCAGGATAAATAATGCTAAAGGTTTGTTGGATATATGTAGTAAGACTCATCATTGTCCAATGGCATATATAAATACTTGAAATTATTAAATATTTTTCAGTTATTGAAGCAGAGAAGAACAAAAGGGGAAAAAGTCTATTATCTGAATGTACCTCTCTTGGTGAATAATCAGGTGCTGGAGTTACCCTACAACCTCCACATTTCCACCACTACAGCCCCAGCCCCCGGACTTTCTCTCATCCATATCTTATCTTATCACCCCTGGCAAACAATTGAAGGGCCAAGTAATAGCCCACGCATAAACCTGCTTTCCACAGACCGGCAAACAATTTCTCATCCACCAAGCCTTGGCAGACCCGTTCCCCGCTGTTGACTGCAACATAGTCGGAGCTAAATGAGCCAATTCTCATAGCTACCTACTATAAACGGTTTAAGCTTATCACCGACTAACTTTGCTACTGATAAGCTATGCGGATCGGCGGGGAAGTTTGCTCCCCATGTATGATGATCGTCACGGACTAGGAAGGTTGTTTAAAAGATGAAATGCCCGCATGATCGAGTCCCAATGTCTTTTCTTTGTTTGTAGTTTCACTGGAAAGATGACGCTTCGCACTGCTTTCGTTGGCCTTTTGTGCGCTGGCTTGGCCACTGCAGTTCGGTACAACGATAATCAAGTTGCTCTTACGAAAGACAGCGAAGAAGCTGCCAAGAACTTTCCTGAGGTCAAGCAGATTGATCTTCAGTCGCCTGCTTTCCTTGATACTAAGAGCATCCCGGCTGGCTTCGACAATGGCACGAGCGGACCAACAAGCGACGCTACTCTGAGTATGTTGATAAAGCATCTTCAAAATCCATGGACTAACATTCCTAGATTACTTCCTTGAGAGTCTTGCATCCCGCAATGACTGGTTGACATACAATAACCCATCCTTCAAATCCGACGAAGGACGCTCAATTCCTTATGTGTACCTCTCCACATCGTCGCAGCCTGAGATCAAGGCCAATTCATCTTCATCCGAGAAGCTGCGCGTCTACCTTCAAGGTGGCGTCCATGGAAATGAACCCGGCGGCGACCAAGCTCTTCTCGCGCTGCTCGGCAAATTTGACGCCAACTCGACATGGGCAGCGTCAATACTCGAGAAAATGGACATCATGATCCTGCCCCGCTACAACCCCGATGGCGTCGCTTACTTCCAGCGTTTTCTGGCTACGGGATATGATCCCAATAGAGATCACATCCGTTTCGCAAGTCAACAAACCCGTGATGTCAAGGCGCTGATTATTGACTTTGCTCCTCATGTCATGGTAGACGCACATGAATACAGTGCCAACCGCGCTTATGGCCTCAAGGATCAGTGGGCGCAAGCTGTGGATGGTCAATTTGACCCAATGAAGAACCTGAACATTCACAAGGACATTCGGGAATACTCCGAGGAGGTTTTCGTGCCTAGAATTGCTGGGGCGATGGATAAGCTGAATCTGCGCTGGAGTCCTTATATCACTGGAAATGCTAGGGAGGAGCCCTTGGTGTTTACTCAGCTTGATACCCAGGCTCGAGCTGGTGATGTTTCATTGGCGCTAACGCAAGTCATGGTCTTCCTCACTGAAACTAGAGGTATTGGTCTTGGAAGCCAGCACTTTCAGCGCCGCGTTGCTTCAGGATTAACCATGATCGAAGCCATCGTTCAAACAGCCGCCGACAAAGCTGAAGAGGTGTACGAAGTCGTCGAAGGTGCCCGACAGAAATTCATCGACGGCGTAGACGAAGTGGTCGTTACAGATTCCTTCCTGCCCACCAACCGCACCTGGGACTTCATCGACCTCCCAACCGGCAAACTCGTCGAAATCCCCGTGCAATTTCTCAGCTCAACACCTGTAAAATCCAACCTCACCCGCTCTCGCCCCGAAGCCTACATCTTCCCGCAAGCATGGAAAGAAGCTGCTGATCGTCTTCGCCTCAACGGCGTTACCGTCGAGAATATTCGCTCTGAGTTCCGCGGCGAGGTTGAAGCCTACAATGTTACGAGCATTGAGTTGGCCAGCACTGTTTATCAAGGAACTGTGTTGAACAAGGTTACTACTGAGATTAAGAAGAAGGAGATTACGATGCCGGCAGGAAGCTTTTGGGTGTCGACGAGGCAGGCTGCTGCGGGGTACGCGTTCACTGTTCTTGAGCCTGAGAATATAGATTCGTATGCGACGTTCAACATCCTGCCGGTCAATGTCGGGGATGAGTACCCCGTGTATAGAGTCTTGAGTTAGTTTGCAACTATGTCGCTAGATAGAGAAGCTGCAATGGGAAATACTCATGTCTAACCTCACTTCACATGCACAAACGTCGGGCTGCTTATATTGATGTTCTATAACTTTATTGGACTCAAGCTTCTCATACTAAAAAGCGAGTACTTGCCTATTTAATTACCAAAACACTGACACTCCACTTGGAGACTTCTCAATCCAGATTACCCTACTAATTCTTCACTACTAAGAGTCTGAGGTATGCTCATCATGCGACTCGGCGATTGTGTCAAACCACGGCTCGACAGGCCTCTCATAGCACGTCTGACTCATCTCACTTGCCTGGATAGCCCTAGCCATCGAATCAACATCCAGCGTCCCAAGCTACTCGGCGATCCTTGACATCGAACTCTCAGCTAGTCTTCTCAGCTGTTTCAGGTAAAATCGCAGCTCACGCTCCAGCGTTTGGATATGCCTCCAAGACTCACGAAGTTTACAAAGCTGAGTTTGACGCTCTTCCCCTCGAAGACCCGATTCAAGACAGCTGACAACATCAACAGCGAGTTCAGAATACTTTTCTTCTTTAAGCTCGAGCCGAGACTGGAGTGAGCCGATGAGCTCTTCAAGATCCTGCCAGATTTGACCGACCTCGGAAGGTTCGGGGAGAGAGGTAAAGCGGACACCTGAAGACATAGTTTCTCAGAGTAATTATTCCTGGTGGTTTGAGAGTTCCGACGAAAGAAGACCTGTTGGAGTTAGTGTGAGGAGTGGTTGGAACTTACCTTTGAACCATGAAACCTAAATGAGAATGAGAGAAATGCCCATCGTCTAGGGATACCGTATGGCTTTATAGCTAATATGTTTTGTTTGAGTAGAAGAACTACTGGTTGGTTGGTCACCCAAAACGCAATGCGTGTCATGAGTTCCAGTGGAACAAGACTATTGAATAAGTAAATGCCCTGACAGTTCTGGAACACCAATCTTTGTCGGCCGGGATCTCATAGTCAGTAGAAGTGAACAACAGGCCATGGCGTCACTGACATGTAGATGAAAGAAATGAATATTACGGTGTTCATTTTTAAGAGGTTTCTATTCGTCTAATGGAAAATAAGGCTCCGATGGAGGACTGGTCCCAAATGAAACACTCAACATGAGTTGGTAAATAACGACACCCAAGCCTATCGCATGGCTCAATTGCGATACGAATTCATCTTTAGATTTAGCATCATTTAAGAAATCGATTGGTTAATAAAAATGTTATTTCATGTTGAATTGTTTGTAAGGTGCCCCACGATAGCCGCTATCCCCAAATCGGAAATCGCCGGATCGGCGGTTACTCGATCCGTATTGGGGCATGAAATCTGACAAAAACCGCGCCGTGAACGCGTGAGATCAAGTTGATTCCTCTTTCAACACAACAAGGCTGCTGCCTAAGCTAAAGCTGGAATTAAATTACTCGAATTGGCCAGCATTCAAAAGATCTCTTGGTACTTCATCTCATTCTCGCGACCATGGGCAATCCTCCGTCACCAAAGCCTTTTCGGGATGACCCTGATGCCGTGTCGCTACACACAACTGCGGGAGAACCCTCATACGCTCATGTAGAGGACGACGTTTTCAATGGCGATGAAGCACCACCGCCTGCATATCATGATACGCCGACTCTGGGTTCAAGCCCTCCAGTGATGGCTCCTATCGGCAACACCGAGATTGAAGAAGAACTTCTTCAAACAGGCGTCACCCGACCCGAGTCTCACATCGCCTTCACCTCCAACCGCATCGGTCAGAAGCGCACTCGTATCGGCAACGAAGTGAACGCCGTGCGCGATCCCCGCTCCGACGCAGATCCAGCATTCCTCGAGAAATGGGTCAGAATCATGGCCAGGTTTCCTCCTTCGCCGTATATCAACATAACGGGAACTCACAAGGAAACCAAGCGCGATAGCGACGGCAAGAGCAAGCGTGAGGATGTCACCGATTTTCGTATCATGGTGAATTTGCAGAATTATCTGTATCCCAATTTCATCATAAATCCTATTGGCAACTCGACGCTCAAGACTGTCGAGAGTGGTGAGAAGACTTATCGCGGCACGGTGTTGAAGAAACGTCAGGACGGCGTGAAAGGTGATATCGAAGTTGGTCATGCGAAGCCAACCCTGAAGGAATGGTGTCATCGGTATTGTGCTAAAGCAGCTGGTACCAAAGTGTATGTTTCACCGCTTGACTTGCGGCCCTTTCTAACGAGTCCCAGGTTCCGTTTAACTAGAACAATCACTGGCATGGATGAGAACTTGTTCCGCAATAGTCTGGAAAACTATGTCCGAAGCTCCAACTACAAAGGAAATCTCACTATTGAATTCCCAGTCGCCGACCGAGCAGTCGACATCTACTCCTCCAACCGCCTCAACACGTGGCGCCTGACGACGTGGATCTGCTGGATCTTCTACCTCACGTTCCTCTGGATCTTCTCATGGCCAATCCTCTTCTTCATCACAAAGCGATATCAAGTCGTCAGCGCCGAATGGCCATTCTCCCGTACCGATGCGAACGGCCAGAAGAGCTATACCACCGTTAGTGAGCAGCAATGGGTGGACTTGTATGGACCCGCTATCAAGCAGCTTTGTCTGGACCGATACGAGGGCTTGGCGGGTGATGCGTTTTTGAATCAGGTTCTGGAGAGGGTAGATGCGAACACGAGAAACGAGGGTGTTGATACGAGAGCTGCTATGGGAGTCGCTGCGGCTGCCTTCCAGGGCGGACGATTCAATGCTGTCAGTGGTGCGAGGAGTCTGATGCGTATTGCTGGGGCGTCAAGTGACCAGATCGGTTGGGGTTTTGATACGTGAATATGGGAGGATAGCGGAAAGTAATATCAAGTGCATTTCAGGTCAATTATCTAACCCCTAAACCTTTGATCATGCGCAAGTCTCTTATAGCCAAGTTGAAAAACCCCTCAAGCTGGATATTCAGATCTCTGTAGCACTTACTTGACGGGACAATAAACCCTGGTCGATCATTGTCATTGCCATACAGGAAACCCTTTATTTGTTGCCGAATGAAGTTCAAGGATGTCCTGTTTTGCCTCTTACATTTGCTATATGGTCGAAAATCCATGGCTCTTTCAGAACGTCTTCTTGGTTCCCGATTTGCCAGGTGACAAAATACCATTAGGATCCATCGTGGCCTTAAAGCTATCCTTAGAGCTATCAACGAGGTTTGCCAGGACATGCCCGTTATACGAGAATTGACTTCTAATTTGGTCCATGAACTCAACGTGAGTTCGATATGTAGTCAGTCCCCGACGAGCAGCATCATCAATGAGCTTCTGGCAGAGTTCGTTTGCCCGTTCCTTCTCCTCAGGGGGATACACAACTAAGACGATCGGAATGATATACCGGGAGTAAGCATGGAAATTGGCGAAGAAGTCAAAGTTTGCTGCAGAGACCATCTCCTTCGCCGCTAGGTACCATTCGAGCAATTCTGCGCCTGAGGTAGGGAGGACTGGGGCGAAGTCTGTGTGTTTGCTTCCGGGCGCCAGGCGGTAGTCCATCAGGGACAGTGCCTCCAGCGTCGGGACAACAGTATGAGGGATGCCTGGGGTTTCGACTTCGTCTGCTGGAAGGAACTTGCCTGGCGTACCACCAAACTGTCGTGTTTCAAGCCGAGCTACAGGAATCTTCGTGATGGCTCGACGTAGTGAGCTCTTCAGGGCCGGCACCACACTCGGCTTTCCAGAATCCCCAGCCATGAATAGACTTGAGCTCATCCAGAAAGCTTTCCGGCACAGCCCTTCCAGGGCCGATATGCGGTGCCAGCTTTGCTTTAACAGCATCATCTTGGGACAGAATAGCTTGGCGAAAAACATTAGAAATCGAGGGGTGGTTGGTGCCCACGCCCCGTCGTTGGAGAATTGCTAGGAGCTCTACAAGTTGGGGGAGATCTCTCTCGTTTGGCACGCTTAGCGCACAAGCAGTGTACGCCTCGGGTGCCGGGGTGATATGGATGCCTAGCTTAGTCACCACCCCTGATGGGTGAGTTAGTATTCTCTCATTAATTCCATGCAGTCCGCTTGGAAATAATAATGCTGACCTAGGTTTGAGTGGTAGAAAAGACCATCTACGCTTGGCCCAAATCCGCTAGAAAATGCTCAGCACGTTGTGTATATCAGGTGCCACCAGCACACCGGCCCAGGGCTAGTAACTCACGCTTTGTAAAGAGGAAATAACCGACTGCCAGGCATGGCACCCATTCCAGTACGCAACAACTCGCCTGTAGGAAGAGGACAACCTCCATGCCGCACTGCGCCTTTGTTTGCACGCCGTCAGGGTGTGCTGATCTTGATTGACAAGGGCGCATTGGATCGCCGTAGCTTTGCTGTTTATGGGGTCTAATTAAAGCGCCTGTTAATGCATCCCGCGAGATGCTGTTATCGCCGACGACCTTAGCAACCTCATCTAAGAATTGACGATGCTCGGAAGGTCCAATGCCTGGCGGAAAGACTCGAGATGAGGACGGCATTGCTTCGGGGTTGAATAGGCTACGGGTTGATTGAAAATAAATGTAGTGTTATTTGCAGTTGAGACTTGTGGCTGAGAGCTTATTCCGGCAGAGAGAACCTAGAAAATAAATGTAGATGTTCAACGCGGGGTCAAATAGTGTACAGATTGATAGTTACTACAACCTTTCTGTTTAACACAAGAAGGGCCTTTATGTAGTAGTAAACACTGGGATTCAGGCCACCCGTATCTACCGGCAGAAGCTACCGACAAGCTCTGTGTCCCCGCACCATTCCGTGATGATCTCCTCTAAAATATTCTGAGGGTGAAGCCATAGGATGGACGGTGGGCTGTCCGCTCAACACTCGAGAGGCTAAATGGCGATGTTACGGGGGAGGGGCCGACGGCATCGAGGATCGATCTCGCGGATGTCGGGAATGCGGCGGGGTAACGCATCCACAACTGGCAGTCCGGAGAGAAGTATTTGTCTCGAGTATAGGAGTGTATAGCTTGACTTAATCTTTACACGAAATCCTGAGATTCTCGGACAATACTCGATCAAAGGGAGCCAAAACCTAGATCAGGGCAAAGCACGCCAAGCTGGAAGACACTACAAAAGACCACCCTCAAGTTGTAACATGCCGCAGAATACTTATGCCTAACCCTTTCATAGTAGCAGCAGTGTTGTTTAAGGTGCCCGATGATGCTTTTTCTCTCCCACAGTGATGGGTCAAAAACCTTACCGTGATGCGAGGTGGGTCAATTAGCAGCATAACAATAGAATTATTAAAATGTATCTACGTACTCCGTATAGGAACATCCTTTTCAAGTCTACATTTCCATCCAGGGAGACGCTTCTGGGTGCTATTCACACGATGACTTTGTCAATTTCAGACTTTCAATCCTATCAGGTACCCTGCATTTCGACACTATTTGCTGCACACTGTTCAACAAATTAGACTCATGCTATACTATGCACAAATGATTGCCGTGTTATTTTCTATTATGGAATTATAGAAATGTCATCATATCAACCACCCTATGCTCTCTTAGCACCGGTCACTTCTTGACTGCTCCTCTACAGGTTCACCAAGAATTGAGACTCATATCTCCCACCTGTGTGCAGCCTGTGTAGCCCAACATTGTAATTCACCGCTCGGTCTGCCCGGAATATTCTGGTCACCATTTGTCGTCTGTTGCTATCTCGGGAGAGTACCTTGATGCACACGCCTGAAGCCACTCCAGACATGAACTATGCGTGGTTTCAATGGATACAGGTCGAAGCTAAACGGCGGCTCTGGCCAGGTAGCTCTCCTATGGACCTACCGGAAGTTATGGATACAGGAAAGGAGTATATCGGAGGAGCAAACCAGTACGCTTGTACTCTTGACATCACTTTTATGCTGCGACACGGCCTCCTGAAACTCAGCGATCATATGCCTCGCGAAGCTATGGATGAGGGTATGCGCTCATTCGTCGACTGGATTGATGGGCCTGCAAGCAAATGTTCATCTCCTTTTGACGGGGGCAGCTGATGTTCAAGTTTCTGTTTGGAAAGAGTAAAACCGTGCTTTGGAAGGGGCATCTGGGTATGTACGATGGAATTGAAGACAGTGCAGCCACAGCCAGACATACTTGTTCATGCGATTGCTAAACGGGGAAACCTGAACGGGAGGCCATTCGATGGGTCGGCGGCGCACTTTGTGGTGAAATTGTCGAAGCTTTTGGGAGAGCCGAAGAAGGTGATCTGGTGTATGCACGAGGATCAGCCGATCTCGCCAAAGCGGTTAGAATTAGCCCCCGCTACGGAAGCGATGGAGAAAAAAACAAATTCCAAGGTCACTACGCTACAGCTGGGCGCATCGGAGAAGCTCTTCTAACATAGCTTTTGCAGCTATCGGGTTGTAAGTAATGCATACATGGTAGCTGAAATAGAACATGAATAAATTTCATGCACACTGCCATACTTGATTCACTGTCTCCTGCAAGCGCATCAATGATCTCCTCGTCTCCAGCTCATACCCCTCTCGCCTCTATCACAGAAACGAACAGCAATAGCCTGTTACAAATCCTTCTACTCATTAATCTGTCCAACCAAGAATTCTGGACCTGCAACCGCTGCATCAGGGCCATACAGGAAATGGGCGGGAAGTATAAACAATGTCCCATCGCAAACTAGATCAGTAGGCAGACAGAAGATTTTGGTTCTGTCAGTAGGATAGTTCGGGATCTGGCCCCCGAGCTGCTCGTTCTTGGTATACCCAAACAATGCTGCTCCAACAACCTGATTCTGGACGGCACCGTCAAGCTCGCTTAGTGCATATCCGACGACAACCGTTCCTTGACTATTTCATTCACGGGATTAGCAAAGGGACTGTTATAGACGCGTGGGAGCAAGTACCTGTATCCAGACGTCACGACGGGCGTATCTGGACACTTATCGTAGGCCATTTGGAAAAGCCTTTTAGCTTCATTAATGGAGGCATCAGTAGTCCCCTCCGGAAGGAAGTTGGGTGCGAGATCAGCCGTATAGGGCCCACCAACACCTTGTATCCAAATATCGGGGATAGCCAGCTGCATGGCCTCTACGAGGATCGGCCCAACCGTGATTCCCTAACTGAATTAGCCTTAACAACCTGGAGTATGGGTCTCATGCAACGAACAAGGTTGCCAGGTTCTGTACTACCACGCGCATAGATCAGAATTGCTGAGGGACAATTGGAAGAACCGCCATTCTCAAGATCATTGCGATTGAGAAGGTCCCGGGCTTCCAGTAGATTGACATCTTGGGCGGCGACGGCCCTCCTTTCGTTTGACGTGGCTGTTGGCAAGGCCGTAGCGCCTGTCAGAAGGAAGGAAAGGATGAATGAAGCACGCATGGTGAAGAGCGAGATTTGAAGACTCAGTAAAGTATGGTATTCCTCAGAAGCAATCGATTTGCCTGATGGACAGGAAGATGGAGTGTGAGAATACAGGTTTATGTCTAGATATCTGTCTCCTTTATATAGACGACTGCTCTCCTTGAGTAATCTTAAAGAAGCCCATAGTGCTGTCCAGCATATAATTCTCCTTCCATTTCTTGTCTAGTTCACATAGCTTGGATTTCTATGCTTGATCGGATAAGCGGAAATCACATGGCTGCGTAGTCTCACTTGTCAGAAGTGCACTATACTGTCGTTCTTTTGTTACTATCACGTGTTAAGAGCCAGACCTCTGCTGGACATAGTTGAGCTATGTAGCATTAAACCCAACTCAACCAAATCACTTGCAAACCGAGTGAGTCAAGTATCATATATTGTGGTGATATTCAGGATGTTTCTTTATTCTTCTTCTTATGATTGCCTTTCTCAGTGCTCTTTGCAACAAGGCATAAAGTGAATACCTCCACATCTTTCCAGTCCAAATTGTGGTGTTCACAAGTCACAAGACCCCATTTCATGTACGTATCGGGCCTTCTCCGCGAATTGTACCTCAAAGTCACGCGCATTGGGTAATGGTATTCAAATAGAGTTCAATAACCCCAGAAAGGATGTTTACTCCAGCTTTTGAGATATGTCCCGCAAAGGATGGCCATCCAAGAAGTGGGGAAGCCGAGGATCAAGAATCGCATCTTGATGCTCAGATGCAGGGTCAAAGTGTGGGGTATGCATGCACCTTGTCAGCCAACCTCGGGTTCAGGGTCCTTCTCCTCCTTGTGACATGAAAAGTGATTGACTTGTTACGACTTTTACATCCGTGGTCTGAAATGATGGCGGTTTGATCAGTTAAAAATTGCCTCGGCAAGAGGCTGGGACTCAGATTGAGAAGGTATCTCACGGTGATAAAATCTTTAACGAGGGGAAAGGATCAGGGGATGAAGTAGTGTATTTAGTGAGGATGGCACAAGTGGCCTTTGGTCATTATCTCTATGAGGTTAGGTGGCTGCTCAAGAAAGCAACCGGATAATTAACATTCATGAGGGTTAGAAGAGCGTATCAGAAATGCGAGGAATATAATAAGGAATGAAGAACAAATCTCGACTATGCTATGTAGTGGCAGATGTACTTTTGAATTTAATCTAAGCCGGAAAGAAAAATAGTCAATAGCTTGCATTCCTATAAACGCCTTCTAGCCTTGCTTTCCAACCTGAAAAGTAAGAGACTGGCAAGTCGTGAGCGAACTAGTAACTTAATTAACTTGATACTAATATATATAAACTAGTAAGTAATGATGATGCCTCAAGTTCTGTCTAAAGTATAAGCGTAGCAGCTATTATTTTGAATTAATTTATATAGTTACTAAAATAGTTGTATTTCGGTTTCGTTGCTTAATATATTATTTCATTTTCCTTTACTATTAACTTGGTATAAAGTCACTAACCTTGTAAATATATGTTTAAACGGTTAAAAACG
>JABSTL010001464.1:0-15375 GCA_013759095.1 Fusarium sp. NRRL 29148 | reverse complement strand
CCCCTGTTCAGCTAGCTCTACTTACAGCGGGGGGGCGTTACAGTGCAGAGACCCTGAATTCTTTGCTGCTTTCTTTTTTCGGGATAGGGGATCTAGTGTCCTGTCCCGCGGGTGCCCGTATTGGCATCGGTGTTGGTCCGTACGCGTAAACGAAATAAACGAGAGCAAAGTTAAAAAAGAAAAGGGGCATGGTCTAGAATAAGGGTCTTTACCTTCAAAAGTATAATTGCTACAGGGTGTCTCTCGGCATTTGTTGAGTGTTACGTACGTGTGTTGCACGTGGTGAACTCTGTTGGAAGCTTGTCATGTTCTACACGAAACCATCTTGAGTAGGGTATCTCTACAGTAGCTTCAAAAGGGGCACGCCAATCTTAGTGTAGAGTAGCGACATGCTCATGACAACATAACATGAATCGAACCACACGAATACACGAATATTAAACAGAAATCTTGGCTAAAGAACCTGTTTTTCGTAAACGGCGCAGCAAGAAAGCGACCTAATTACCTGCCTACCTACCTCGTTCAGTAATTAACCTTGCGCCTTTTTCGCACCCTCTCGCCACATTCATTAGAAAGGGGTTACGGCGGTCTTGGCTTCAGCGAGCTAAGCTTTGAATACCCCTGCCCTTTCCGTGGCATTGAGAGATTAATGTGTCTCCGTAGAACTGGGTGTCCAATCCTATGGCGAAAAATTAGCGTGTCAAGATTAACTCTATGCAGCTGTGACCCAGATCTTGCTAGCGCCCCACGTTTTATCTTGAGTGCTGTGGTGGGTGGTTGGTTGGTGGGCTAATCTTATCTTATCGCCATTTGTGTCTGGGGCGGTTAAATAAAATGAGATGGGGATGGGTTTTGGGACTTTGGTTGGATGGTGTAGGGTAGTGATTATTGCGACGGTATGTTCCGTTGAACAATTGAACAATTCAACATTTGAATGGGACAAAGGTTAATCAAGTGAGGTTGGTATTGAGAAGATGATGTATTGTTCAGTGGCTTTTGAATCGTCTGCCGACATCGTAAAGTGAACCCCTCATTACGCAATCTACCAAATATCTCATACACTGTAACAAACCACTCACTACGCATGTACTCACTCACTCACAACTCAACAAGCATCATCAAAATGCCCTCCCAAGACTTCACCCAAATCCCCATCATCGACATCTCGTCTCCCACACCTCAAACCCTCTCTAATCTCCGCACCGCCCTCACACAAATCGGCTTCCTCTACATCTCCAACCACTCTGTCCCCACCTCCACGATAACAGCCCTCATCAACATCCTCCCCGACCTCTTCGCCCTCTCCCCCCACGCAAAACAAGAAATCGCCTTAGAAAACTCCCCTCACTTCTTGGGTTACAGCGCTGCTGGCACGGAAACTACAGCTGGGCAAACGGATCTGAGAGAACAGGTTGAGCTTGCGACAGAACTTGACAAAGCGCCTGTTGGTGCGCCGCTCTACGATGGGTTGAGGGGCCCGAATCAATGGCCGTCTGGGCTTCCGGAGCTGAAGGGTGTTGTTACGCGGTATATTGAGGAACTCACACTATTAGGGGAACGCTTCTTGAGACTTGTGGCGAAAGCTCTTGATCTCCCGGATGACATCTTCTTCTCGTACTTATCCGACCAACATCGTCTCAAATTGGTTCACTACCCTGCATCAACAACATCGTCACAAGGCGTCGGTCCTCACAAAGACTCCTCAGGATGGTGGACCTTTCTCCTCCAAGCATCACCCCAAGTAAACGGTCTCCAAGTCCTCAACAAATCCGGCTCATGGATCGACGTCCCCGCCATCCCGGACACTTTCGTCGTCAACATCGGCCAAGCATTCGAAGTCGTGACAAACGGTGTATGCAAAGCGACAACACATCGCGTCCTATCTTCCCCAGAAGAAAGATTCAGCGTTCCGTTCTTTCAAGGTGTGCGACGTGATTTGACGAGGGATGAGGCGATGACTTCGTTGAAGGAGCATTTTGAAGGCTGGGGTGAAGGGGAGGAGGCGGGTGAGGCGGGAGCGGTGGATAATCCGTTTGTAAAGGGCTTGTATGATACTTGGGGGGAGACGCAGTTGAGGACAAAGGTGAGGAGTCATAGGGAGATTGGGAGGAGGTTTTATGGGAGTGTTTATGATAGGTATATTGAAGATTCGTGAGGGATGACGTGGGGTTGCGAGGAAGTGTCCGAGAACTTTCCGCGAGCGTATAAAGCTCCGAGACATCGTCACTCCGTTCAATTTCCTCAATTTCACTCTTATCAATAGATGATTGATAGTACATCAAGATGACACTCGAATTACCCGCGCGACAGAGATTTACAGCCCGCAGCGGCAATGTATACTCGTACATCTTCAACCCTCCAACCTCCCAATCAACAACCCTTCTCCTTCTTCATGGATTCCCATCAACCCTCACAGACTGGATCCATCAGATCCGACACTTCTCATCTGAAGGATACGGTGTCGTGGCCCCTGATCTGCTGGGCTACGGTGAAAGTAGCAAGCCAACAGATGTTTCCACATACCGCCTCAAGCCGATGGGCGACGAGGTCATCGAACTTCTCGATCATTTGGACCTCAAAACTCTCGTTGGAATCGGCCATGATTTCGGCGCGACGCTCTTATCGAGAATGGCAGCTTATCACCCCTCACGCTGGGAAGCTCTCGTATTTCTAGCCGTTGGACCGCCAAAGCTGGGGACGCCATTCGACGTTGGCATGATCAATACCATGACCAAGCAGTTCCTGGGGTATGAGATGCTCGGATACATCCCATGGCTAGCCGACTTCACCTCGCAGGAAATTCTCGAGAAGAACGCTGAAGCGGCGATGAGTCTGATGTTTTGTCGTGATCGCGAAGAGTGGGAGACGTGGTTCCATCCTCTTGGCAAGATGGAGGAGTTTGTGCGCGAAGACCGCAGACTTCCCATCGCATCGTGGTACACTGATGATCTTCAGAAAGCCCATCTAAAGGCATTCGGTTCGAATGATGGGTATAAAGGCGTGTGTCGATGGTATCGCATGTGGAAGGATAACCTCTTCGCTCCAGACGAACAAGGCTTTCAAGACTTTCACATCACACAACCCGTTCTCTTCATCGTCCCATCAGAGCCCGAACAATCCGCCGCTCAACAGCAACAAATGCTTTCATCCTGGGCCCCCAATCTCCAAACCGTCAAGCTAAACACCAGCCACTGGATCCATATCCAAGCCCCCTCCGCGACCAACACCACAATCCAGAACTTCCTCCTCTCACGCAGGGAGACTTAGTTGCTCAGGCCTCAACCAGTCAAACGTATCCAAAAGATCAAAATTAAAATCCAACTGCGTCGGAATATCCCAATCGAGCGTATCCAATGCTCCTCCACCTGCAATTGGGGCGTTGAGGTTGTGGTCTAGCACACCCTGTATAACAGATTTGCAGTCTGCGCAGAGATCAGCGTTGGGGGCGGGAGGGCGGACCCAGTCGAGGAAGCCGATTAGAAGACTGAGCTTTTGGATTATGGCGGAGCGGCTGAGTTTGGGACAGTCGGGATGGGTGCCGCGGAATGTTGGGCGGAGGAGTTCGAGACAGAGGATACCGCCCCCGGGAGCGGCGAAGGCCATGAGCTGGAGGTGTTAGATAGGGAAAGGATGATGGACTGAGTACATACAAGCCATTCAAAGTCTCGTCTCATGCCGGAGAATCGATCTTGGTGTGTCCAGAAGAGAAGTGTCAAGGTGACCATCTCGAAACTGATCGGTAGTAACCGGTTCTCGTCGATGTGACCGAGTCGAAGCAATAATCTCTCTACGAAGAAGAGATTCTGCATGTGTTCTAGTCGAATGAGAATCCGTGAGTATACTTTTTGAACATCGCAGTCTGGATCGTCGAGCTCGTCGGATCGGTGGATGAGATTGGCTGGGAAGCTCTCATACGTCCTTTCAGCGCGAGCTTTGATCTCACTACACTTGTCAGCAAAGAACTCAGAAACATGAGAGTGACGTACGTTAGACTCTCAAAAGTAACCTTGACGCTATTCGCAAGTGCAATCTCAAGAAGCTCATCCTTAATGTAAGCAATCTGCGACCGCGCCCTAACCATAGACGACCCTTTCAGGTCGCCCCACTGGCGAAACCCATTGGAATCCAACTCTTGAACCGCATGACGTATAGTAGCTTGGTCAGATTCAAGGCACAAGTCTGTCAGGTCAAGCGGTAGAGGGGATGAGAAGAAGCGACGACTGAGCAGCGGTGGACGGCCTGTGAACGAGACAAGGACTTTATCGATGTTGAAGACTCGGGCTGTGATGCGACGTCTGTGTTCGGAGCAGAGAGAGGGGATGTAGTTTGTGTCTTCTGATCCTACGTGTCGACCAAGGAATGTGAGGAGTGCAACAGTCTCTGCAAAGTAGCGCCAGCATGCCAAGCCTAGAAGTGTCAGTGCGCTTCAACTTACGGGATGAACATCAACTCACCTGCATCGCCTGAGACGAGAGATTCAGTGGTGACCCGTCGGTAGCAGAGATACAACATAATGTCATTCCCAGGTGTGAAATGTCTCGCCAGCTCAATGCAATACCCCAAACACTTCACCACAACCGGCGCATCAAAACTCGGCGAGCCATCCCAATACGTCCAGATCAACCCAACCGACTCCCATCGGATATTACTCCCCGTGAACTGATCAGTCCAAGCCTTTGCACTCGAATGTTCATCGCGCAGAGGCCGTGCCGTGTTATGGCTCACATGCCGCGCCACGACATCCAAGTCTGCATCGTCTCGCGATGAGAGATACCGTCCCCAGTCTTTATGCAGCGTGTCAATAATCTCCTGAATCGCTCTAAAGATCCATCCGTCTGTGAGGCAGTGAAGTCTATGCGCCATAACATCATGTTGAGACTGAGGTAAACACCGAAGAACATAAAGACTCATCTCCCTCAAGTGAGTCGGCAGGTCAATCACACTTCTACCCCTCGGGGCCCTCGGCTCAATAACTTCAACCGGGGGCCCGTGGACGAGCGAGAGGCTATTGCGCGTTTCTTCAAAGACAGCATTGTGACTGGTGAAACCGAGATAACCAGGAGCCACGGCAGGTGAAGGCGTCGAGTCATTGCTCGGTGGAGGTGGAGGTGGAGGTTGAGGTTCGGTGCGGACAGGGGACCGAAGCCGTTGCTTCTTGACCGTTGCGCCCGAAACGGTGTAGACGCAGGTTTCGTTCCGCTTTCTGCAACGTGAACAGGTCGGCTGGCCGTGGTCGCAGGCTACTTTCCGCGCTCGACATGGATCGCAGGCTTGCGGACGACCGTTTAGTCGTAGGAGGAGAGGGGCCGTTGACATGGCGCCATTGAAAATGCTGATGAATCCGATGATGATAAATCTTAAACTCTCGGCTTGAGATATCGGCTCCAAAATTGTGTGTGTTGCGATTGATGTTGGGGAATAGTGTCAAGCGTGGGGTTCGGCATGAAAATAGAGTACTCGGCTTGACTTGGTGGACTCGGTCTCAGATTCGTGGACTCGGCTTGACAATGAGTGGCTTCGGCTCGAACTCGAGGGACTCGGCTCGAGAATAATGGAGAGTCGGGCTCGGTCCCCACTTGGTTCAGCTCGGCTTACAGGGGTTTATACTGCTTTTGGCACGCCGAGTAGTCATGCAGAGTGCGGAATGTGTCACTCGGAGTCGGATCGAAAGGCTTCAATCATGCAGGGCTGACAAGATGTGATCCATTTCAAGGGCGCTGAGATGTCATTTTTTGACGTTTGTGACTCAATCAATCGATGGTGTGTAAGTTCTGTCTGAGTATAAGTAGAAGCTGTGTCCCCGAGATTTGAGGCATCAGATCAAGATACATCAGCATCAATACAGTTTACAGTCTACAAGACAATTACACTACACCCAAAGTCACACACTTACAAAACAACACACAACATCTTCAACATGTCGAACCCTACATACAAGATCGCCAACGTCTCTGAGACAACATTAGTTGACACAACAAAGCCTTCAACAAGTACCAAGCCTGGTTTGTCTCATTCACTTCCTCTCAATCACCCCCACTAACAAAACAGGTCTTGAAACAACACCGCATAAACCTTCACTCAAGGAAAAGATCCAGAGGAAGCTCGCAGGCTCAGTCGACCCTACAAAAAAGCCAGCCGACCCCTACAAGTCATGGGAAGCTCGATCAGGTCAGCAACACAGTCACTTCAACCTAAATGCCAAAGCTAATGCGTTCCTAGTAGCACTGCTCTAAATGGACCGAGACATGACACCGTGAATTTTGGCTGGAGATTTGGACGCATGGGAGCACGCTATGATTAAACTTGTTCTTTTTCTTTTTGTGTTGGCTGGAGATATCCCTGTATCAGAATCAACTGATCTGTCACTTTTGCCTTATGATCTAATACAATAAAACACCCTGGTGCTTATTCCCATTCCTTCGGTCCCAACGTCAGCCCCAACCGGCCGGTAAAAGTAAGCCCATGCCACGACTGCCGCGCAATATCGGCAGATGCGGGCGTATAACCCCCCAAGTAGCGCAGCGTAATCGGAAGCATCGGGGTAAGAATAAGCGCGCTTCTCACAATCACTTCGAGTCCGAGACATCCTCTCTCTTGGAGACCTCCCGCTCCGAGCGCGTGACCTCGCGCCTCGTGTAGATAACGCTCTCATCGGTCCAGAAGTGCACACGGCTTCCAAAATGGTGCTGCGCGATGATGAAGATCTCCTTTATGGTGTCGATGACGCTGGCGTCGAAGACGCTCGTGCTGCGCAGGCTGTAGAACAGGTCGCAGTTGTTGGGGTCAGCGGGGATGCGCGGGTTGTTAGTGAGCACGAAGTGGACGAAGCGCTTGTCGAGGAACTTGGGGAAGTCGGCGTCGGAGGGGAGGATGAGAAGACGGGCTTCTTCGTCGGTCTTGTAGACGGCTGTTAGGTCGTCGAGGAATTCGGCATAGCTCATTTTGTTCTCGGAGTTTGGGCAGAGGCGGGGGAAGATGTCGAAGCCGCACTCGAATGACATGATGAGTGTGGTTTGGGGCAAAGGAATGTGTTTTATGAGGGTGAAGATGGAAGAGATGTTGCGATGCAGAGTTGGTTGTGATGGAGTTGAGGGAGATGGATGTTGATGGTTGAACAGCTTTGCTTCGCGCTCCTGCCTGGCGCTGGCAGCTGCGAACTTGTTTGCTCCAGCATTTACGCAGAATTTGCTCTTAGTTTCGAGGCTTAAACAAACATCTAATCCATTCGATCAGACTCGCGACACTCTAACCTACAGATCTTGCTTCCAAAGACGAACCATAAATTAGGCATCACGAACAAACTTTGCATCTCTGCATGCTCAGGTCAAGAATGAGAGGCCTGCATGTGTGATCAAGTCGCTTCACTGACAGAGCTAATCACTTTTCTTCTTGTTTTACTCGGAGATGCCGTGTTGTGTTGAAATTGTCTACCTCCTTTTTGTTTGTATTGGAAGGATGGCCAATGAAGTTATCGCCAAATGTGTGGACTCGAAATCCGGGGCTTTCTGTGATGTGCACAAACGTATAAAAGCGCATTCGCAAAGACAATGGACGCAAGACTTACAGAAATGGACGTCTCAGAATTTCTTGAAGCTCACAAAAGAAGTGATGCGCCGGGGGCGAAGTACAGCTGCATCCCGAGCTGAGGTTCTACTTCATTATTGCAACTTTGCAAGCAAATGCGCCACGACCAAGTCTCGGTTCAAATGTAGTGATCAAAACATAAACCACAAATCATCCACTGGATAAATGGCTAAAGACGAGAGATTCGGAGACAGAAGGGCTCCCCTCCTCCCTCAATGGACTCAGCCTGCTCCCCTCACGGAGTTCTCGAGTAAGCTATAACTGGATCATCAGGTAGCTCATGAGTGAGACTTGCATTAAGACAAGATGGTAAGTCATTGAAGGGCATGTTGACAGGATGAAGTAAACAGTAGCGCACAATTGCTGACACCTCAATGCTACCGACCAGCATCCTTTAGGATCCACGAGCCTGACCAGAGCGTTGCGTCCAAGTCTGACTAATGATCCGGCTTTCTCATGTAAGGAGGTGCAAGCTTTGAGCTCAAATGTGTCTGAGCAATGGGTTCATGGACAGCTTTCCGGACCTGTATCTCTGATGCCTGGCTTGGCATCAGAACAGTGGTGCCTCGCATTGCCGGGGTTACAGATTTTCGCTGAAATGGTTGAGTTTAAGTGTGTCCAAGTCTTTCCTGCCATAGCCCGGGCGACAACCAATATTGTAGAGTACAGGTCCTCGCTTTACGCTTCGTCCAATGTGACCGCATCTCTAAGTTGAGAATGGGGCCAAGACGAAGCCCGATCTCTTGGCAACGCTAGATGCCCCTTTCTGCAAAAATACTACGGGCAATGCACTGTTAAACTCCAAGAGCGCTCCGCCAGAAGTTGCGGTCTCTGCTAAGTGGTTCAGTAGTAGATCCGAAGGATATATGAAACAGCGTGCTAGTGTAACATATTGACCCTGTCAAATGTAGAAAAGGTTCGTCTGTAGTCTGCTATCATTGGGAGATCACTTAACCTCATCTTGAAGGTCAAGTCGCAAGTTACTGCTTTATCGGAATGTTGGTGGAACTGGGTGACTTGTGATCGAAGACATATTTCCAATGCAAATATAGACAAGAGACTCCTAGCCAAGCAGAGCTAGAGGTCCAACTTCCTCGGCGTTATTTTCCTCCATCGTTTCCACTACTGTTTTCCGTCACTACCACCTTGAATTCCATACTCCTGCATAACCTCCTGACCTCCGACTCCGCCTCCTCAACATCTGCAAGTGTGTAGTACCCCCACTGCTTATTACATCTCACCCTATGCATCCCATTCCAATACCTGACCCTCTCGCCAAAATACTCCTTCGCAATAACGAGTAACTCGAGGACATGAGCAACAGCTACTTCTCGTGTTAAACCGCCGTTTCCGAAGCCAAGGCGGAAACTCAGGAATGTGTTGCAGTGCTCAGGATGGGCGGGGATTTTAGGGTATTTGGGGAGTGTGAAGAAGTAGAAGGCGGTGTCGGCGTCGGTTATGAGGAGCGATTTGGCTGAGGAGGGATTGACTCGGGAGGAGAATGTTGTTTTGAGGCGGGCGAGGAAGAGAGCGTAGAGGGACTGGTTGGAGGGTGTTGGGGGGAGAGGAGGGTAGATGCTGAAGCCGCACTCGCACTCGCACTCGCACTCGACGGTCATTTTGGTAGCTGGGCTGTTGTTACTTAAACTGCTGATGACAGAAAGAAGGCAGCTTACAGGGTTCGAGGTAGCGGTGATGTTAAACGGCTGTACATCAAGCTGCAGACGAAGACTCGATCGCTGGTGAGACGGAACAGGGGATCGCCGGCATTGCTCAACCTGGAAGGATCTCAGGATTTGTACAACAACATTGAAGTTTACTGTTTTGTCGACATGGTCCATCTTTATAACGTGATGTGCCCGTTGCCAGGTTATTACAAAGCCATCTCCGCATTCGAGGCTGCTGTCAACCCATGATGTTCTTTGTTCAGACAAGGCGACCATGTGACTCCCTTGAGGTCGATTCGACATCTTTTCCAACACAAAATCAGTATAATCAAAAGTATCTATATAAGGAACCCCGCTTTGGGGAATCAATTGACCTGTTGCGTGATCGTGATAGAGTTCGTGAGGCAAACTTAACACAGCAACAAGCTCATCCACGATATTAATTTTAAGCCTCCCAACCGCCCAGCCATTTACATCGCAACGCAACACGTAATAAAAGCCCCCCTCCTGCTCTGGCGCCCAATTTGAAGAAGCAAGTTGGTACGGCTCCGCTGAAAAAGCCTTGATACGTTCATCATCGCATGTGACCGACCAAGTTGTCGAGCTGTACTGTTCAAGGTTCAAACGAAAGAACAAGACTTGTTGTACTCTTTAGCGGCGGGAGGACTGTTGATGGAGGCAAAACTGCGAGAGTCAAGTGACAAGACGGTTCCGGGCAACGTCACAAGTGATCGAGGATGAAATCCGCGTCAAAAGAGAGGAGAAAGGGGAAGCCGTAGGATGTTGACCTTCATCCTACGGCGTCGCGGCCTGGATGGAGGCGAGTTAAACCATGTGTTTCCTACGATGTTTGCCGCACCAGAAACAAATGCTTTATTGCTCAGATTATTCTTTAACTGTGGTGTTGGCTCTGGAGGACCTGTATTGACGAAAAGAGCTTGCCATGCTGTAAGCGCCACAGTCACTTTCGGCCCACGATAGCTTCTTGGGCTTAAGTTCAACTTCGATTGCGAGACCGGTAGCATTATACGCCCACATTTATGCGGCGTAGTGCTCAATGGTAGAACTTCATGTCGACTGCCCTCCAGCAGGTTGATTAACACCAGCGAACGCATACCTCAGGATATACTGCTCTATGATATGTCCCAGGCCGCGCTCATCTCATTGCATTACCTTGACAAGATACTTATCCGAGAAGGGTACATTATGGTACATTATAGCGTCACAGAAGAAAAACGGTGGAGGCGAAATACCCAGACCTCGGTCTTGGAAAACCTGATACTGTACGAGTTGCGTGCATTAGATCAGATCAGATGACGTTCCATCTGATAAGATCATCTCGGTGAGCGATTTTCACAGACCCGTTGTTATGAGCAAAGCAGCCAATTAGACAAGTAAGCGATGACAGGTTAAAATCAAGGGTCCCCACGAGTTCAAGGCCGGTGCCGGACATGACGATGCCGAGGTTGTACAATAATCTCAGACACGAGGATGCTTTGTGTGTAGATCTTTGGAGTATTAAAGGGCCCTTGGGTGAAGGACCTATCAGTAAATGCCATATCAAACTGCATGCATTTGTCTCACAGGGCATCGCATCTCAACCACATTGGACGGTTCTTGACCCCACCTCAACCCCAATTTTGGTGATAGGCACATCCAGCCCACTTGAGTGGCTCCCGCATGGACGCGGCCCAAATCGAGAAGGCCGATAAATTTATATAAGTAGGTACCTTACCTACCCAATGCGCCGCCACAAAACCCCTGTTCTTACTCACACAGAACTTTTACCGCAGTATGACTCTTTTCATCAATGGCAAGATCCTCTCGAGGACTGTCGCCAGTTTGGCCGACGAACCTACCTTTGCTGAGAGCATGTACATAAAAGACGGCATCATTCAAGCCGTCGGTACAAAGGACGAAGTGCAGGCGAGAGTCACGGGAGATGATGTTATCACGCAGGATCTCGCGGGGAAGACGGTTCTGCCGGGGTTTGTAGATGGGCATATGCATCTCTTGCTACTGGGCCAGTCGTTGAGAAAGATTGCGCTGGAGGGGTGTAAGAATCTAGACGACATTCTTCACGAGCTGCGCACGTATGCAAAAGCGAATCCGGATGTTCCGCGGATCATGGCAAAGGGTTGGATGCACTCCATGACGCCGGATGGTGTGACGGCCAAGATTCTGGATGAGATTGACGAGAGGCCGATTTATGTTGATACAAAGGACATGCACTCGACGTGGTGCAATTCAGCGGGCTTGAAGGAGATGAAGGTCGCTGATCTGGAGGATCCGCCTGGTGGTATTATCGAGAGGGACGAGAACGGCAAACCATCTGGTGTTCTCAGCGAAGCGTCCATCCTGTCGATTGTCTGGCCGACACTTGCGCAGCTTGCGTCGAATGAGGAGCGGATTGAGTGTATGCTCGCTGCGTTCAAAGCGTACCATGCGTCAGGATACACGGGGATAATCGAGATGGCCATGGATGAGTACAGCTGGGAGAGTCTTGTTGAGCTGAAGAGGAGATATCCCGATGTGGCGATGCGAGTTACGGCGTATTGGATCGTCAAGCCTGCTGATACGGTTGAAGAACGTATGAGGCAGGTTGACAGGGCGATTGAACTTGCGAAGCAGTATAGTCTTGAGACGTCGCCTGATCTTCGCATCGCGGGTATCAAGATCATCTGCGACGGCATCATCGACGCCTGCACTGCATATCTCTCAGAACCATACTCCTCAGTCGCATCACCCCCGCCGTTCTGGTCAAGAGAGGATCTTGAACCTGTGGTCAAACAAGCCGCTGATGCAGGAATCCAAATAGCGCTTCATGCCATCGGCGATGCAGCGATCCATATGGCGGTCGACATGCTCGAGAAGTACGGCAAGCCAGGATCCCGACACCGAATCGAGCATCTCGAAGTCTCATCTCCCGAAGACGCACAACGCCTTGGTAAACTCGGCCTCACAGCTTCCATCCAGCCCGTCCACGCCGACCCAGCCATCCTCCGCGCATGGCCCCGTCTCATCGGCCCCCGTCGCGACCGCGCCTTCGCATACCGCGAATTCGCCGACTCAGGCGCCCTCCTCGCCCTCGGCAGCGACTCTCCCACGGCCCCCTGGAACCCCCTGCACAACGTATACGTAGCGGCTACACGACGCTCAGCACGAGAGCCAGAGTGTGAGGAGGTGGTGAACGAGCATTTCAAGCTTGGTGTCTGCGAGGCTGTTGTTGCGGGATCGCAGGGCGCGGCGAGGAGTGTTTTTCAGGATGGGAGGGTTGGGACGCTGGAGGTGGGTAAGTTTGCGGATTTGGTCGTGGCGGATATGGAGTGGGATAGTAGGACGTTGTTGAAGGCTGAGATTAGGGAGACGTGGTTTGCTGGGAAGAGGGTTTGGAGTCTTGAGGGTTGATTGATGGGTTGGGAGCGTGGTGTTGGTGGGAGTATAAAATGAGATAGACAATGCAATGGGTGACCTTTGAGGCTGTTCGGCGAATTGAACACGGTGAGAGCTATACTCTAGCTACCTATCCCTGCCATGTTACGTCGATATTGATGCAATGGAACGTTCAATGTTCAATGTTCAATGTTCAACTGTGTTCACGCATCTCTTCGCATCTCCATCTCAGCTGGTCTCTCACCCTCCAATCAATGACGCACTCACCCAATCCCTATCACAATAATCATCAGCCCATCTCTCATCTATCAGATATACAAACACGCCAAGTTTATCTCTCTACCCACGAGTATCTCCAAACCTAACATCCTATCTCCTCCTTCGCTCCCAATTCTAGCCTCCGCTTTCTCCACCGCCCTCTTTTTCTGTTTTCCGCGGGAAAACATCTCCCCATCAGCTCATCCCCCCGCATCCTTAGTTAACTTACCTATCTCAGAACAGTGGATGCACTGAGGGAACACCCCTGGCTAGCGGTATCTCAGCACCTCCACTCAACTTATCACAACTTGGCTCCACTGATACATACCCCAGATCATGAATCGTATAATCGCCCCCGGGTTCAAAAAGGGCGCTCAGTCGCTGCTTGTTTCCGCTCAGCAGGACGAGACCCATCTCCTCTGAACAACATCTCATAATACATCATGGCTCATAAGAACGACATCGAGGTGGACAAGAAGATCATCCCTCTTGACCACGACGATGTAGAGGCAGACATCAAGAACGGCACCTTCACTGACCTCGACGAGGCAGAACTGTTCCTCCAGCAACATGGCATCGCTCACTCCCGCCTAAGCGAGCTCATGGCCGATGAAGTCGCCCTCAAGAAACTCCGCAGAAAAGTCGACTGGTCTCTCATGCCGCTCCTCTGCGGAACGTATCTTCTTCAATATGTCGATAAGCAAGCTCTTGGCTACTCAGCTGTCTTCGATCTCTTCTCAACGACTGGCATGACTTCAGAGGAATACTCCTGGATGGCGTCCATTTTTTACTTTGCGTACCTCGTTGCTGAGTGGCCTGCTTCGTACCTCGCGCAGAGTCTACCAACTGGCACCATCGTCAGCACGTTCGTTATTACCTGGGGTTCTATTCTCTGCCTCACAGCAGCGTGTCAGAACTTCGCTGGTCTCGCTGTGTGTCGTTTCCTCCTCGGCGCTTTTGAAGCTGTAATCACACCGGCCTTTATGCTCATTGTCTCACAATGGTTCCGACGTGAGACACAGCCTGCGCGCGCAGGTCTTTTCTACTGCTTCAACGGTTTCGGCGCCATGTTTGGCGGCATTCTCTTCTACGGCGTCGGCCAAGCTAAGGGGTGGGATGTCTGGCGGACTATCTACGTGCTCTGCGGCGGACTGACGATCTGCTGGGGTGTAGTCCTGTTCTTCTTCCTGCCGAACAACATCCTCACTGCGAAGAGATTCAGCGTTGAGGAGCGTGCGATGCTGATTGCGCAGAGCGCGAGGAACAAGACTGGTGTGTTTAACAGGAAGATCAAGTGGAATCAGATCAGGGAGGTCTTTGTGGACTCCCAGATCTGGTTGTTGTTCTTCTTTGTGCTGTTGAACGAGGTCATCAACGGAGGTATTGCGAACTTTTCCAAGTTGATCGTCAAGGGTTTCACGCATGATGCGCTGCTGACGACGGCTTATGGTATTCCTTATGGTGCTTGCAACGCCATCTTCATGTTTACAGGACCGTATGTTGCGTCCAAGTTGAAGAACGTTAGGACAATCGTCATGTGTGTTTGGCTTCTGCCCACGCTCATTGCTGTCACCTTGTTCTGGCAACTTCCTCGTTCCAACAAGGGCGGTCTCCTTGCTGGTTACTACATGGTAAGTCTCCCCACACCTCTCAATATGAACCATTTTAACAATTTAGTGCGCTTCTTTCGTCGGTGCCCTCATCGTCGCCCTTCAAATGCCCGCCTCAAACGTCGGCGGCTACACCAAGCGAACCACCGCCACAGCTTTCGTATTCCTCGCATACTGCATCGGCAACATCATCGGCCCCCACGGCTTCATCGGCTCCGAAGCACCAATCTACCAGACCGGCTGCAAGCTCATCATCGGCTGTGTAGCAGGCCAAGTCGTCATTGCGATTGCGCTTCGCTTCGTGCTCATCCGTCGAAACCGTCTTCGTGACGCTCAAGGTCCTGTTGTGGAGGATGAGAATGCCGTGTTGCAGGATCTCACTGACTTTGAGAATCCCAACTTCCGATACTCTTACTAGTTAGTTGTGGGAGATGTTTTATGATGTCATGAGTGTTTGTTTGTTTGTTTAGTTAGACGTGGTTATACTCAATTGAAGCTTTGGTCTTGGACCCTGTATACCCCGGATTTGGTGATGACTCGGGAACCTATGCGTGAAATCTGGGGTATTCCACTTTGACGCTGGTTTTACGTAAAGGAATTAATGTGACCAGATGGTTATGCACGATGCTAGGTTATTGATCCTGGATTTCTTGGCAAGACGGGGCAGACATGGGCTAGTCGAGGCGATATTTGTTTCTCCGGACTTAACACCATCACGGGATCTCACATTCGTGATCAACAGCTTAGCTTCATTCAACGTCTGTCTAGTCCTCCCACTTAGACGATACCCTCCACCAAAACTCACACTGCTCATCTCCCCACGTAAACTCAACCAACTCAGCTGCCTTCCCAACCCCCGTCCC
>JABSTL010001463.1:0-51084 GCA_013759095.1 Fusarium sp. NRRL 29148 | reverse complement strand
GAGTTTAAATTGTTATAAAACTATATGAAGAGATAGACTTTACAATTCATCCCGATCTTAGATCTCTAGCTCTTAAGAACTCTAACTCTTCTATATTCAGCATCTAGCGCTACTTTTCTTTTTAAAGATCCTCTTGTAACCAGAAGATCGTAAGCTATATCCCGGTAGATCTGCGTCCTCATTATGGTGAGAAAATAAGCAGCCATAGCTCCAGCTCTGATCATGCCTGTATGTCTAACAAGAACGAGGTGCAAGGCTAGAAGACTCTTACATGGAAGCTATCAGAGGGTGTCTGAGCGTTCATTTTCAACTTCAAAACGCCAAACCCGAAGGCACTCTTGCGGATATCAGTATTCGAGATAATTTGTATCACCATGTAGTTCAGCATCTTGAGAGCGCTTTGGAGGATTCTTGGCCAAAGCCCGGTTTGAACCGCCATCGCTCCATGAACCTGGGAGTCGATCCAACAATGAAACCAATGAACAAGCGAAACAGTACAACAATTGAAAGAGGTGCTGACCTTTTGCAGGTTCATATCATGCCCGAAGAAGCATCAGATGCATACGACGACTTGCTAAGACGTCAGGCCGGCCTAGGCAAGGACCTTTCTAACACAGAGGCCGGATCCTCCCAGAGAAAAGCTCAGCCTCCAAAAGACCGTTACGACTTCAACGCTGCCATTATTGGTGCCCTTCCATTGGGGTTCGATGCAATCCGATCACTTTTTGACTTAACCTGGCCAGAACGCCATCGCCACTATGGCAGGCTCAAAGGCGACGCAAACCACTACGTCAACGTGCTCTTAGGGGGCATTGATGCTGTTGTTCTTCTCTTATCTAGTTGGCAAAGCCTGCGCAGCAACAGCTGCCAGCTTAAAATGTTCCTACATAGGGTTAGAAGTGGTCTTTCTAGCTGGTGTTTGCGGCAGTATCCGAAAAGGACCATCACACAACGGTGGAAAGAGAGAAAAGTCCCCCTCGGTGACGTTGTCGTCAGCTCAAATATGGTACAGATCAACTTTAGAAGAAGGTACCAGGACAACTTCGTGACTAAACATTCCATACATCTTGTAAGAAAACTGATAAACGGTTTTTTTGTTCATTTAAGAACCGATGCGTTTCTCAACGATCTTATGGGAAGATCAGTAGAGGGTTTGCTACAAATTCAACAGAGCAAGCCAAATATCAGTACCCGGGCTCAGCTAGTGATCAGCTCTACGAACCAACCTGGCAGCATCAGATCGACACTTTGATACTAGGCACGTGCTTCACCAGCCCAAGCCTGATATGCAAGCGCTTCCGTGGTGTCTCCTGCGACGAAGCGGGATGCGATGAGAAGTTCCTTATAGAGAGATGTCGAACCAAGGAGAAAATGCTCTTGGAAGAGCAAGGCAACATCTCCGAGGCACAAAAGCCTCTCATCTTTCTGGGGCGTTCTGGTTCTGGGGACACAGTGCTTAAGTCGAGTCAGGATCGAGATGGACTTGCTGAGCAGTTCGGTATTGAGGCATTCGAGATGGACAGCGCCGGTTTGTGGGAAGACTTGCCGTGTATTCTGGTGAAAGGTGTCTGTGATTATGCAGATTCTCATAAGAATAAGGGATGGCAAGACTTTGCTGCTGCAACTTCGGCTTCTGTTGTTAAACCTTTGTTAGAATTATATCTGATGCATAGATTCTGATGATCCGGGTTTCTGGGTGTATGTATCGGTTTATTCAGTTGGACGGTGTTAATGCCACCTCAATACCTGGAAATCATAAATATCATCTGCAGTTGTCAGTCCCCAGAAGTAAACCATCGTCCTACCGTAAACATCCGAGGGAGTGAATGTAAATGCCAATGTAGTTCTCAGTGTTGCCTTGGCACTATTGAGATATGAGCATCATAAGCTTCGGAACGGGCCGACAATAGCATTGAATGCTATGAAGCATGGTCTGAGCCGTAAACTTTGCATTCTTGCCGTATATCCGAGCTTCAAGGAAGAGGAACATGGAAGGACCGGGATCTTAGACAGATCAACTGTCACGTCCAATAGTACACTCTATATGAGAGGTATCCTTGAGTCGGAACATTTCGTCTTCATCCGTACTTCCGATTTGTCTTGTCTCCCAAAGGTCCAGATAGATAGATGTTGCATCAAGCGCAGAAGAAAGTTGAGCCTCGCGAAATTTCCTACATCAATCGAGAATTTTCATGGCATAAAGGCCAGGGTCAATGACATGATCTGATGAGAAAAGAGAAGATAACAAAATAAGAAACTTGATTCTGGTCACAGATAATGGACCGCAGTTGATAAACATGCAATGCGTCCAACCAGGCTCGAGACACGGCGCATAAAAGGGAGCCTCAATGCAATACAACACAACAAAACCTTCCGTAATCCCAGCATCGGCAAATTCTGTGACACGGCAGTTGTCAAATACGCGATATGACTGCGGTGATGACGACGTGCACACTCTGCAATCTCTCTCACCTCCGCGAACTCCGAACGCCGTATATCCTCTGTGCGAATGAAGACTCGTTATCGCCAACGTCTGCTTACTTTATCTGCGTTATCATTGCTCTCCCGTTCACATCTGCCGACGACAATTTTTAGCTCCAGCGCAGGCATGTCGCAGGGGAAAACTCTCCTCGCCTCGTTTGCCTCGTAATGGCCTGTAGGTGAATAATTATGATGACATTTATTTAGCAAAACGCAAAAATCTGCTCGGATATCTGCATCAGCTGTATTTGCCGTGTTTACTTGCCGAAGTGGTGGATCATTTTGTCCCCAAATACCCCAGAATGACCTGTGGGGGCAAACCTGGAGTACCCGAAGACCGAGACTGTCATCAAGATCTGTCTAAGTTGGGAAAGTGATATAAGAAGAGTATGGTAGATAGCAAAGAGACAGGAAATAAACCACTTCAGTACCTTCTTCAACAATTCTCTTAATTAATTGCCCTTTTTTGTGCCTTCAACATGCACAGTGGCTTGGTTGAAACGCTTCTCAGTGCCCTCGCCCAGCATTGGGCGTTGGTACTTGCATCGTTGACTGTCGCGTGGCTGGTCAAGAACAGATATCACCATGGGCTAAATAAATACCCTGGTCCCTTTTTGGCGTCTTTGACGGATTGGTGGCGCTTCTGGGATGTTTATGGGCAGAGACCTGAGGTGACGCTGCAGAAACTTCATGCTAAGCATGGTGATATTGTCAGATTGGGACCAAATGTTTTATCGTTTGCGGACCCTGCTGTTCTCAAGTCCATCTACGGTCTTAGCAAGGGCTACGTCAAGGTATGTTCTTACATGAAGCCTAGAAACCCTGATATTAACTATCACAGTCCGACTTCTACATTGTACAACAATCCGTTGTCAAGGGCCACCGTCTCGCATCTCTCTTCAGCACTACAGACAATGACTTCCACTCCCAATTCCGCAGATGTGTCAACTCTGCATTCTCCATGAGTGCACTGGTTCAATACGAGCCCTTCGTCGACAACACCACCAAGCTTTTCCTGGAACAGACCGAGAATCTATTTGCTAAGCGTTCTGATGTCTGTGACTTTACACAGTGGCTTCAGTTCTACGCCTTTGATGTCATTGGCGAGATCACCTACAGCAAGAGACATGGATTCATTGAGAAGAATGAGGATGTTGAGGGTATTGTCGCGTACCTGGGCAAGCTGTTCCTCTACGTTGCACCTGTAAGTCATTTGTTTACTTGGTTATGTTCTTTACTAACGATCCTAGGTCGGACAAATTCCCTTCCTGGATCTCATCTTCCAGAAGAACCCCATCTACCTCAAGCTCTCCCAGTGGGGACTCTTTGACTCAACAATTGCTGTCGCACGCTTCGCCCGCGCCCGCATGGCCGAGCGTCTCATCCCTGAGCTCAAGTCCGTGGACAGCCTCCCCACCAGCAACCTCAAGAAGCAGCCCCTCGGCCAAGACTTGCTCTCCAAGTTCATCGCCGCTCGCGAAGCCCGCCCCGAGTTCATGACAGACACTCTCGTCCAGACCATGGCTGTCTCCATGGCTTTTGCAGGTTCAGAAACCACAGCTATTACTCTCTCCGCCGTCTTCTACTACCTCCTCCGAAATCCCGAGTGCTACCAGAAGCTCAAGAATGAGCTTGATGAGGCTGCCAAGGCTGGTGTCTTTTCTGACTACGAGACTGGTCTGGTGACTTTCTCTGAGGCTCAGAAGTTCCCTTATCTTCATGCTTGTGTCCAAGAAGCTTTCCGTATGCATCCCGCACCAGGTCTTCCTCTTGAGAGAATCGTTCCTCCCCAGGGAGCAGAGATTGGAGGCGAGTTCATCAAGGGCGGTACCATCGTCGGTGTCTCAGCTTGGATCATCCACAACCGCCCCGAGATCTTTGGAAATGATACTCATGTGTACCGACCTGAGCGCTGGTTGCCCGACCCCAACCTTGATGCTGAGGAGGAGGATAAGCGCATTAAGAAGATGACCGGTATGATGTTCCAGTTCGGCATGGGTAGCCGAACCTGTATTGGCAAGAACATCAGTCTATTGGAGATCTACAAGGTCGTACCAAGTCTTCTAAGACGGTTCGAGGTAAGCTATACTCATCCCCACGTGCATCAACTTAGTACTAACAAGAATCAGATCAACTTTGAAGACCCAAGCAAAGAGTGGAGGATCATCAACGCCTGGTTCGTCAAGCAAACAGACTTTAACGTCAAATTCACACGGAGAGAGCTCGTCCAGCCGGAATTCTCAGAAAAGCAGGAATGAAACATGTATAATGAATTGTAATGACATAGATTGTAAAAGTTTATATCACTTGAATAGATAATTCTAAGCAATGCTGCTGCTCTTGATGATGGTTCCGAAGGCATCGCCAATCTCGCTTAGTGACACCTTGACCAGCTGTGAGGCGTCGACCCCGGGGATGTCGCGGTCGCCGACGGCGTCTTCGGGGATGATGACGTCGTAGCCAAGCTCATCTGCTTGACGCGCGGTGGTTGAGACGCAGACATGAGCCTTCACGTGATTAGTTAACGTCTCATTTATATATAGCTCGATGACTTACCATGTAGCCTGTAAGAACAACCTTCTTCTTCCCGGTCTTATCCAACACACTCTGAAGATCCGTCTTGGTGAATGAACCAGGGAAGTTCTTGTGGATAACGGCCTCGCCGTCCTTGGGCTTCAGCTCCTCAAACTCCTCAGCGAGCTTAGTACCCGGGGTGAAAACCGGCGCGCCCTCTGGTGTATCATGTACAACGTGTACGATACTTCCACTGGCAGCTCTGTATTTATCCAAAAGTCCAGCGATGACTTTGCGCGACTCAGCGGCGTTGGTGATTTTGAGCTGGCCCTCGGCGTACTCATTCTGCGCATCGATGATGATGAGAACGCTGTCAGAGGGGCTAGCCGTAGAGGCGGGGATGCCAACGAGGTCGCGGAATGAAGTTGCTGAGGCCATTTCTTATCGTTGATCGTGTTGTGGATAATGAGTATTATTACTGTGTTACAACAGATGCCTGTGACTTTATATAGTGGTTAGGTCATTGACATGACCCCTCACCTGGAGCAATGGTCCAACTTGGTGATATCGCCATTACTCAGCAACCAAGGTCGAATTAAGGTAAAAGCACGTAATTTGAAAGAAAGCCGGCCAGTAATTAATCCCGGTACAGCGTCTAGAGCGTCAAGTCACCAATGACGCCTTGGCTGGATGTTGACCGTTGTGTCCTTTGGTCCGAAGAGCGCTCTCAAACATCATTGGATGAGATCAATGGCTTTATGCCCAATTTGTATATTATAGCCGACAAAATGGGTCTTCCCACTGGTCCATCCTCCGCCGTATAGTAATAGGTAACGTTATAATCGTTCCTACTAAAATCTAGAACCAACTATAGTTTCTTACATAACGATAATATACGCATATGAGCCTCTTGAAGCGATTCGCACTTGTACGATGAGGAGTCTTCTGAAATGATCTCGGCCACTTCTGTGAGCAGTCGATTGTCTCAATTATGAGGGTATTATTAGGGAATATTCTAGTCATAGGATGTCCAGCAATTCAACCGTATATCATCCTCCCATCATTAAATCATTGTCAAATCTATGGCGAAAAGGTATACCCATTTGTGCCATATCCATAGGCACATACATTCCGTGCCTCCCACTTCAAAAAGTCCTCCAAGTCATGATCCAGATTACATCCCATCGGGGGAATATCAGATTTCTCCAAGTCCTTCCCATCCAACGAGGTTTGAATTGGCATCGTTGGTCTTATGGGACTTGACAATGAGCTCGCCGTGGAGCTATCGATATCTTCTTGGGTCTCTGTCCATTGCTGGGTCTTCTTGCGTAATATTCTGGGTCGCATTGGTTTTGGTGCCTTGAGCGATGGCATGCGGCAGTCTATGGTCGGTCGGATGATCGTTAGGTGTTTTGTTTCCTCTTGGCGTTTGTTGTTTAGGGCGTTGGTGAGGGCTTCGAATGCTTTGTCTGTTTGGTGGGTGATGCACTCGTTGCAATCTGCAGAGGCACTCAACGTGTGTCTGTGATCAAGCGGTGAATCGTTGGTACTTGGTGCCGGAAGATTTGGCATCATTGTGTGTCTTTGTTGGCGCTGTGTCATTCCAGATAGGTTGGTTGTTTGGAGTCGTAGTGGTGATCTTCGTCTGAGTTGTGTAGTATTTGAGCCAGCTGATGGTGATTTCCTCTCATCCATTCTCCTGTCTCCTTTTATATCTGACCCCCCTCTGCTAATAACAGTGAGGAACTCTTCTTTTCCTTCAAAGCTGCTCGGCCGTAGTATGCATGCAGATTGGCTATGTTGGTCCAATGAGGGCGAAAAGGACATGGAATTGCGGACGTTGTGGACTGCAGAAACAGTCTGGATAAAGACAGGTTCGGAATCATCGACGCGTCCGAGCGGTTTCGCAGTCGTCGGCCATTTTATTAGCGATAATGCTGGTGACGCTGGCTCGACGCAGGGTATTTCCGGGCTCTCGAATGACAAGGATGGCTCGCTGTCAGTAGGTGATTTAGTAGCGGGCGTTTGCGACAGCTGGAGAGCTCTGCACCGTTGCTCCCAAAAGTCCAGGCCATCGAACCTCTTTACCATTGTGTTTGTGGTATATGCTAGCACGATAGTAAATCCATAGAATAAATAGTCTTTAGTTGGAAGAGAAAGAAAAAGTAAACAGGAAGAAAAAAAGAATGGGGTCGTTTAGTCGATATTATACTGAGACAATAACATGATCAAGGGAGCAATCCCTAGAAGAACAAGGGCGAAAGCTACTGTAATTAGACACAAAAAGCCCCATTTACATTCCGGCACTGGCTACGATGTGACGTGCTCGTATTGCGCAGAGCCTAATGGTAGACTCGGCGACACCTACGAGCTACAAGGGTTAATTGATGGTCGTGACATTTATTTTTGTGGCTCGTGCCGTTTACGTCTGGAACGAGCCGTTGACTGGTTGCACAGCCACGCTCCGCTAACACGAGATAAAAATAGAAGCATTAAACGTGGCATGGTTCCGCAAGCTCGGGCTCTGTTGGGCTAGTCACGCGCCGAATATTCGCAGTCGAGATTCAATAGGGGGAAAAGTATTTAAGCTTGTGGTATCCGAGGAGTCCGACCGGAGTTTATGTGGGAGAGTGGCTGAAACAACGTTACGCAAATCTCGCCCTGGCTGAGATACATGACGTAGCGTGCACTACTCTTGATTACCTACCCTAGAGATCCTCAATTCTAGTTCTTGTAGTGAGGTTTCGCCGTGCAAAGGGCTATTGAATTGGTTCAAGGGGATGTTTAAATCTCGAATCATATTTACTATATGACTTTAACGGCCGCTGTAAGTTTGGAGTGGTGAACTTACAGACATCGTTATCCAAAAATGGGCAACGCTTCACAAACATCGTTATTTCAGGGTTCTGAGTCATTGTCATACGATGGACACACACACACAACATGATGCAAGATAAGCGAGTCATCAATTATTGCGGAGTCTTCAGTCTTCAGCAGGTCCCTAGCCTTATTCTTGGATAGTGTTGGATTGTTCCCACAGAGACTCACAGCTCATTTAACCGGAATATGTCATCTCAATTTGCCACCAGGACCAATGTCAGATGTCTGTCAGGGCAATCTAGACTGCAACAAGAACCATTCTGCACTCCAAAGCCAGCTCAAACAAGTAGCATCAGAAGTTCTGAATAGTACAAACATCAGTAATTCTCATCTGATTCCTAATCACATCTCGTTGAAAGAAAAAGTAAAGCTTCCCCGTGGGGCACAAACCCCTCTAGCCGAAATTTCCGAGGTTCACTACCACTCGTCCCACATGGGTCCAATCCAGCCCCTTAGCCCCTAGCAGGGGGGCTTTCACTCAGCAGAGACTGAAGTTTGGGGTAAATCTGGGGTTCATTGTCCTCCGTTTTCCTGCTTGCTCCTCCTCTTCAACCTCGGGTACCATTTCGCGTGTTCGACCAGGATGAACAACACTCAGCAACCGATTCGCTTCGCCAAGAAGCCTGTCTCGAGGAAGCGCGCGACAAAGGCGTGCCTTAAATGTCGCAAGCGAAAGGTCCGGTGTGATGTCACCCGCACCTCGACGCCTTGTACCAACTGCCGACTTGATGGCTGCGAATGCGTCGTTGCCCGTCGTGCTGATGCTTTGTATGTTATCGATGCCATCGAGACTTTTACTCTACTGACGTGGTATAGTCCTATTCCTCATCGTGGTGCGTCCGTCATTTCCGATAATGACGTCCTCATTCGAGACTGTGAAGCCGTCACGGCAGCTGCGTCTACGATATCTTCCAACGACGATAACCCAACGAGTCCCGTCGACGATGCGACTGCCGTGCTACATACATTAGAAGAGAGCGAATACAAGACGTCGGTCGAACATCAAGAGCGGGTTGACCTCGAGTCGCCCACGACAAACTCCACAGAAGATGTCGTCGAGGAGATCAGAGAGATCCCACCATACACACCCTCAATCATCGAAGAGCCCAGCGAACCCGTCCGATCCGAACTCAAAGCTCTATACTCATCAATGCCCTTCCTCCGAACCCTCAACATGCGCGACTGCGATTTCCATCACCTCAACGCCCAAGGCTGTCTACGCGTCCCGTCCAAGCCGATCCTCGACGAATTCATCCGACATTACTTCCTCTACATCCATCCACTTCTCCCTCTTATCAACGAAGCAGATTTCTGGAACGCGTACGATCCTATGCCCAATTCTGCGGCGACTGGTACGCCTGTTTCGATGCTTCTCTTGCAATCGATGATGTTTGCTTCGTGCACTGTACGTTGACATCACCACTTTCGTGTTGTGTTGTTCTAACGAATAAAGTTTGTGTCTAAGGAGAGTCTCCGCACGTTGGGCTTCGCCACCATCCTTGAAGCCAAAGAGGCTTTCTACACCAAGGCCAAGGTAAATAATATACAGTATTGCTGGTGAAGCGTTTCTGACATTGATGCAGCTTCTATACGACTTCTCGACCGACCCCGATCCCATCTCTATCGCACAGTCCGCTCTCCTCTTGACCTACTGGTGCCCAACATTCCGTTCCGGTCCTGGCAAGGCGAACAGTAGATGGCTCCGAATCGCAATCCAACACGCCAAGTCATGCGACGCCGACAGTTATGACTCCCCCTCCTATGGACTACACATTTCACAACAAGATGTTAAGAGACGGAATATACTTAAGCGTATCTGGTGGTGCTGCATTATCCGCGACAGAATCATGCCCCTTTGCGTTCGAAGAAATATCCAGATTACAAGTGCCCATTTCGACTTTGCCAACTGCTCCCCATTATGTTATGACGATCTCGTCGACGAGCTCGAGTCATCGCGGGTTTACAACATCGCCACAAAGCACAAGCTCATCCTCACGTTAGAACGCCTTACGGAACTTTGCGTGACTTTGACAGACGTCCTGGGTCTGGTATATCCGACAGAGACATTGCCGATCCTAGATGCGGAAGCACATTCAACAGCGTATGCGCAAGTACAGGAGCATAAGAGGTCACTCAAGAACTGGGCCGTCGCTACAAGACCGCCCCTCGCCATTCAAGATTTGACGTCGAGTTCAGGAGGATACGAGGACTCTGCAGTATTGTTCACCAACCTAGTCTGGATCTACTTCCAGTAAGCCCCCCCATTGCCACTTAACCCCCAGTGACTGACATCCCCCAGCGCCAGCCAAGTCGCCCTCTGCAACTACGAACTCCATCTCGGCCTAATACTAGGCCTCGTCAACCAAACCCCCACCGCATCGCACGAAACCCAATTCCTCAAGAACAACCGCCGAGATCTCCGAAACGCCACAAAAAGCATAGCAGAATGCTTCGCCCGACTACATCCCCACCGACTAACCCGCTGGCTACCCAGCAGCGCTGTAGCTTGCACAGCTCTCCCCCTCGCGATGCACATGGTTGACATGAAGATGTCCACTGCCTCTTCCGCAACTGAGATATGGGCCCGTCCGGAAGTTGCTTCCAAGCAATCACGACTTAACGTCCTCATCCAAGTATTCAGAGAGCTACATCCCAAGTATGACGGTGTTCATTCTATTTCCAAGACGATTCGATATTTTATGGAGTGTAGTGATCGCGAGGAGCCTTTGCCGATGATGCTTACCAATGATCACGCTGATGTCCTGGCCCGAAGTCCAACGCAATACCTCCGGCTGGCTTTGACCATCGATGTGTGTCTAAGTCAAGATCGCTTAGCTCAAGATAGTGACTTCCCAGCTGCTTTGAGACGCTTTTTCAACAGAAACAGGTCCTTGATGCCCATGCTACTAGGACAACCACAATTCGCGCCAATGCCAATGACACAGCAAATAACCCTTCCTCGACCGCTCTCACCAGCAACATATGCCAAGAGCTTTTCGCGGTGGATGGAAGACGATCCCTCCGTGGGCTTTGCCATGCAGATGGGTATAGACATAGGACCCCGATCGCCTGTAGTCTACGAAGTCGCGGAGCGAGCGCGCAAGACTCAGTCAGAGAGTACGGAAGAGCCATCGCCCGTGTCTGAGCAGTCACAATCACAGTTCAGTGAGTCGGTAATGGGAATGGAGACAACGGAGGATCTGTTACAGCGTCTTCAAGAGGCTGTGAGTTGGGCTCAGAATGACCAAGCTCTGTATTTTGCGCAGGAGATGGGATTGTTGTCTGATGGGATTGGGTTCAATGAAGGTTACAACCACGATTTTAACCAGGGGCTTTTGTAAAACAGCTTGCAAGCGTTGCAATTTAACGACATGACATGAATATCTACATAATCAATATTGCTCAATGTTTCCATCCGCTTTCTGTTCTGTCTGACCTTATGGCTTTATTGCCCTGTTTGTTATTCCTTCTACTCAATTTCCACAAGGGTACATCCGGTTGCCACCATTTCCAGTCCTCGCATCTGCAGTCGCATGCTCGGCATGGCTCAGAAGTTCAATACTTGCCTCTGAGTATTGTTGCCCTCTGTCCTCCTGATGGGACGAATCATAAGGAGATTCTTTCTGCCTATCTTTCTCATCCGGCATCGAATCCACAGCAAAGAGCGTCACCATATCCTCACCCATCCCCGCCAGTCTGCGTCCCTGACGTCGTAGTACCAGGCGAGTGTCACCAAGCTGTTTCGACAAAGGCTCTGCGCCAGATGTTTCTGATGCTGAGACGATCTTGTCGATGTCGGGGTTTCTTGTAGTCCGCATAATGGTTGAGAAGGTAGTTGCATAAGATGCCGATGCAGACTTTATGCATAGCAGTCCGATGATGACGATAGTTAGGGAAGCTAACAGGCCTAGACCGTAGGTGATGAAGAGGTTGCGAGGCTCATAGGAGAAGGCAATTTGAGTGGTCAGGTAGGTAATATTACCATGAGATGCCGCAGTATCGTTTTGCCTGTAAGAAGTGTTAACAGAGCTTCAGTCACAAAAGTGCATAGGTTCGCTTGCAGCAATTTTGAGTTACTGAAAAGACTTATCGTCGCATTCTTAAACAACTGCTCCAACGCATTCGCCATAGAGATATTCCCAATCACAGAATCAGGTATTTCCGGGCTGTCCGTTGCTGCATTTACACCACCAAGAACCTGCATCTCTTTGGCATCCATGAGAACAGAGCTCATAATCTGTGTCTGAGTAGGTTGCATCACACCGTAGTGAGAAATCCCAAGATTCCCAAGCAGTAGCTTACCCAGGGAGTCCATGAGCGCGATGTAAGCGACAGCAGCATTGAACCGGTCGGAGTCTTTATCCTCGTTGAGACCCGCGTCACTGGACCTTACTCCGTTTAGTCTTTTGGACTTGTAGCTAATATTCTGCTGACCGTTGTCGAACGTAAAGTTGACGGCGTATGACGAGTTATAGAGCGCGCATTCGATCGACTTGTTTGCCATGATATAACTTGTGGTCGTGTTGGACGCAGGCATATCGGGCACCACAACGAAGAGCCTAGACGAGTTGATGGCATTGGCCGTTTCATCAATGGTTGATTGCGATGAGATGAGAGAGTAATTCATTGCACCCCGCAAACCAGCCAAGGCGTAGCCCTCCTCAGTGCTGTTCACTGTGTTGGTGCTTGGAACAAACCCAACGTATCCGGCGGAATTCCTGCAACATGTCTCGTTCTTGACAGCCTCAGCCAGAAGCTTTGCAAAGGTGGCGTTGCGAGGTGTACCGCATGAGATTGAAGGGCCGTAAAAGTCGACAGAGTATGAGGAATTGGGAAAGGGTGCTGGGAAAGTAAGGATAGAGCCGAGAGATGCTACTGATAAGAGCACCCGTGAGACATAGCTCGAGGGAGCGTAATATCCTACTCCGCCTACGCCTGTGAATTGGGCAAAGTTGAGCATGTTGTTGTAGTCAAGCAGTGGAATGGGAGCGTCGACAACGGTAATGTTTGGACGCTCAGAAACCTGGACAGTCAGTGTAGCTGGAGTAATAACTGCAATCAGTGGAAGTGCCCTGTGAGTGTCAGCAACGTGCAGATAGTTCGAGTTTCTTGCCTACCAAGCTATGATGGCAACAGCAGCAAGCGCCGGGGCAGCCGCCCAGAGCTCCCAGGCAGTAAAGTCCCAAGCGTTATGCAAGACCCCAAAAAGCGAGTTGACGCCCTCGATAGTGACGGATTTGGATCGTAGTGTTCGCCATAGTATTTGCGTGTATGCGAACCCGACAGCCGCTGACAGCAGGGCTCGTGCGAGGAACGCTATACCGGTGCCAATACGGAGAAACCACTCCTGTTGGTTCTGACTCTTGATGATCCTCCCGTCGAGATAATGGTAGTAGAGGTGATGACCGATAGCAAGGGCTAGTCCCAGGAATAGACTTCCCGTCATGAAGATGGGGGTCAGCTTATGGATCGCCATGTTGCGGTGTTTGTGGGGTCCCGGCAAGGCTATCAATCGTGGCCGTAAAGAGTTGACCTTGTCGATTAGAAGTGCGGACCCGGGAATAAGATAAATGTTGGTTTCGTCTGGAGAGACTCCCAACTATACACCATGCCGCAATCTTCACTGAGTTCAGTTCAAAAAAAAATAAAAAGATAAAAGAAGAGAGCCATGCCAGGCAGAATCTCGCAAGGTTATCCTATTTTCTGCCTACGGCCCCCAAGTTGGGGGCCAAATCCACTTACACCCCTGCAAAGAGCCTCAAGATATCTTACCCCCGCAACATGAAACATTGTCGTATCGGGGGCGATATACACGATTGGCTAGGCGTAAATGGTGTAACCATCATTCAGAGAGTGTTGACCTGAGGCCAAACAGATACAGCACTAAGCTTTCCCCAAACTCTAACCAATTTCGCAAACTATACCGCCTACCTCGTCCAAGATCCCCTGGTTCCACTAGAAACGGAGACTGTGCAATGTCCTCCAGCCCCCGAAACGACACAGGCTCGCCATCACAGTCGCTCCCTAGATGCCGCGACCAGGGGTGTTGAATGCTTCTGCCCGACCCTTCAAGCATGCTACTGGATATGGTTAGCTAGGGTTATGAGGCACGAGCCATTGCCGTTTCTGTCTCCGTATCGTACTTATTAGAAAGATTGACAACTATATCATAAGCTACCTACAAAACAATTTATTACATAGTCCCCAGTAGACAAGGAACCAACCACGTATGTGTGCTATGGGAAGAGGATAAGAAATTCAGAGACAGTGAGAAGACAACGATATATATCCAACACTTGAGAAGGGTATGGGCTGCATCCGATGTGTGCAGTCAGGTGCATCTTACCAGTCTAATATGGAGCAAACGGTGGCCAGCTCACCAAGAACCCCAGGACCGAACTTGCCAGAGACTTTCGGGAGCCCTCGGTGAGCGGTTGACTTCCAGAATTTTCAAGTAGCAGCTTCTTATCGGCTGTCGTGCCTGTTATAGGATAAATTTCTGGGACAGTTGGCTGTGCCGAACTGTGGCCTAGGTTGAACATTGTTTTGTAATAATACCAGAGAGCCTGGTAGATGCAGAACGCAAAAATCGTGGATTCTAAGAATTAGATGCCGAGGCAATGATCGATGTGGAGAGGGCTGAAATAAAGAAAATAAGGGCCTATATCTTTTTGTTTGATCAGTAATCAAGAAAGCATAATCGGAGACAGTGAGTAAGCCAGTCCGCACCGAGCATCAATATGGGGGCTTGCAGCATGCAGATCTGCCTGCTTTGCCTCAAAAACAAAAGAGGGCAACTGGCTCTTGGTCTTAAAAATCAAGAAATCAATTAGCTAGTTTAATGAAGGGTTGCAAGTTGCTGATCTGAATTATTTTAAGAATGGCAACTATATCGAAGTGAAACTGGAACCCAATCCAGCGTAAAGACAACTTGTCACCGCTCACAGTGCCATTCCAAAGTACCTTGAAGCTTTAGGGCACTGCAGCCGAGCCATTTCTGCAAGCGTCGACCTTGGGTTTGTGGACCTGAATCTTGCTCTCGGCGAGCAGTCCTAGATAAGGAACCCAGAAGTGACGAGCAAAAGCATCATCTCAGAAAATCTAGGAGACTCGAACTGAGGAGCCCTACCACTGCGAGACATGTGGGGCTCTCAAAGTAACTATCGAATGTTTTCGTGATAGACGGGGGTGTTATGTAATGACGATCTCTTGTGGTGCGGGACCAGACACTATCTATCAGTAAACATAAATGAAGGAGTACGAGAATAAAAGACGGCCATGACAAATCAACCAGCCTTCACCCAATCGCGGGTTTACTGTGCCCTGTGCAGAGATGCTTGGCGGCTCACTGGTCATCGGACTGTTTGACAATATCAACCTGCAGCTGGACAATCAGTAGCTGCAGCCTGTAACCAACCAGAGGATTATGAGAACCACCCGATACTGACTGCTTTGGTGCTACCAATTGGATTCTTGTTGTGACGCCATGGCTGTGTGTCTTGTGACTCGCGAGGACATCAACTTGCCCATTATGGAGGCGGGATTAGTATTTATGAAATTGGAAATGGTAAGGAGAAATCTGTTTATAAAAGCTACTTTACTAATTGACACGTGGTAGGAGGTTAACTCTGGACCGGCGACGCTTCCTTGCATCAAGGTCGCATTGGCCCAAGAGTCAATATCAAAGCACTATTCTACCAAGCGATTCGTGTACCGTCGTAATTTTGAAAGGTCCCCCCGAGCTCCTTACTCGCCTTATCAATAACATTAACCAACCCCGTAACACTGGTCTCGATACTGATGGCTCCATAAACGGAGAGCTCTTCCGTGGAACCATTGCCAAAAGCAGCGGCAGCCATCTCGGTCTCTACCAGGCCTGGGTGGATGACGAAGCTAGTGAGCCAAGGCTCTTCGAAGTGAAGGCGTCGGATGAACCAGTTCAGAGCAGCTTTGCTGCCACCATAAGGGCTATTTGTAGAAGGCAGTGCCACCAAGTTTTCCATGGAGCCCATTGAGCCGAGGAGGGTTGAGATTGCAACGAATCGAGGATTCTCGGTCTTGCTAGCCTGAAGGAGGTCTGCCACAGCTTGGAAGAGAACAACAGGTCCGATGGTGTTCACTTCAAAGTGCTTCTTGATATTGTCGACAGTTGTGTCTCGAACTAGACCGCCATCGCTTGCGATTCCGGCATTGGCGATGGCGATATCGAGGGAGTCAATGCTATGGTCGCTCTTAAGCGTAGCAACGGCAGCAGCAGCATCGGAAGGGACGCTGGAGTCAAGCTTGACAATAATAAGCTTGGAACCCTTGCCTACTGGCAGATCATGGAGTGCTTTGGAGGTTGGGTGGGAGGGATCGCGGACGCCAGCAATGACGGTGAGTGAAGGCCGAGCAAGAAATGTCTTGACGAGGCCTTGGCCGATTCCACGGTTTCCACCAGTAATAAGGACTGTAGATGGAGAAGACATGGCAAGTTTGTTTGGATGAGTGTTGAGGGTGTGAGTTATGGTTATGGGAGTAAGAATTGATGCAGTGAATGGCTTGCTTCTGCTGTTTTTATCTCCTTGTCAAGTGCAAACAGTCGTTATATATACTCATCAAGTCACAGCACAAGACCAGTATGTCACTTCTCAGAGATCTGTTGGGACTTCTCGCACCATCGTAAACACTCATGGATTTGTCAACATGATTAATTCTGCTTGAATCATCAGTCTTCCAGGGCATTTACCCAAATAAGTAGGATCAATCAACAGCCACTTACACTAAGCAAGCTTACAATTACTGAATAGTAATCGCTCTGCGGCTTTAGTCAATCGGTGTTATTCCCGTTTCAGATTAACTCTCACTAGACAGACAAATTACTCCAAGCCATAGTAGCACTAACACACTGCTCTAAAGCTCGATGTTACAGAAAACGCAGATTAGTCACAACAAGTAGCCTAGCACTAAGATAAAAAGCCCTGTTTCTTCCATTGAAGTAGCGGTGGAGTTAACATTATAAAACTCCATGAATGACGTCTTGGGTTCCTACTGACCATCAGGTAGGGTTGGGCAGCTCACAGTGCAGCAATAGATCAAAAGACTTTTTATTCTGTCTCTCTTGACATATCTTCCTTGAAAAACTTGACCTCATCCCAGCCAATGATCGGAACAGCTTCAGCACGTTTGAGAAACTTCTCCTCATCCGGAACAACAATCCGATTATACTCGGGATCGCTAAAGATCTTTACATCAATGCATCAGTACTGCTGAACGCATGCATAAGGAAATGGCCTTACAGCATGAAGATCCTCAAGGCTCTTGGCCCACATGGAAGCAGCTCCATCGAACGGGGCAACAGGTGGCATACCTGTCCCCGAGAGGTCAAGATTCTCATCAGCGTGGAACTGAGAGTACTTAACAAGATTCTGTTTGATGATGGGGACAGACAGCCATATCTTTGGATGCTCTTCCGACCAGCTAGATCCTGAACAAGTTAGTGACTGCTCTGATGAAACGATAACGGGAAGTTTGGGGGGCTCAACTACTTGTGGAACTGTTCGTACGTAACGTCGTCGCGCTTTCGCAACAGGAATGTGATGCGGACAATCTTGGCCATGATTCTGGTATTATTCGATATATTTTGGGATGATGTTTGGAAGCTGAGTGTGAAGGATGAGTTACTATCGGTTCAAACGGCGTGGACCCAGGATATATATACACAATTCAAGTTAATGACGCGTCGTGACATTTGTGAGACGAGATACCAAGTGTGATCGTTAACCTCATTTGGCTTTATCGAGTCCGAGTCCGAGGGTGGCACGGAAGCAAACTGATAGGCTGACGTGATCGCACGATTGAAGTGGTGTAAACATCGAGCTAGCCAATCACATCCAGTGTCAGCCCCAATGTAGCCATTGCCTATCAAGCTATCAGCCGAGTGCGATGTTGTATACTTCTGTTGTCCGAGTGCGAAACCGTGTGTGGTGACGGATCCGTAGAGCTCAAGCAATTCATGTTGAGCTGATCCTTGAAAAAGAGAAAAAATAGTCAACTGTCACGCGTGGTAGTGGTTATAACGCACTTCTTATTATTGCACTTGTTGGTGTCATACGTGGACAAACATTGATCCGGTATCGTCGCTCATGTATATAGACATCACACCCCTTCCCTTGACCGTGCATCGACCAGCTCATTTTCACAGCTGACTATCTCGCATCATCGACCTCGATACCCCTAGCAAAGTGAAACGGAAAACCTTGGAGCAAACTTAATGATGGCCTCACCCAACGTCTTGATCATGATGAGTGACGAGGGCCACGACCCCACGGGCATGTTGATTAGCCAAACGCTTTAGTGTGGGGAAGCTGACAGAATCCTGCTGCTTTCAAAGAAGCAGGGTTTGAAGTCCAATTTGCTACCGAGACTGGAAAGACCCCGGAATGTGACAAGAGGATGATAGAAGGCGTCACTGGAAAACTTCTGGTGAGCTGAGCCGACCCCATCTCTTGGGCCTTTGGCCCTATTCTTCCCTCAACGCTTCTAGGGTGCAAAAGCTGCCGTGGTGGAACAATGCAAATCCATGCTCGAGTCAGACGAGGCTCGCCATCCGCTGGCATGGACTGCGCCTGGTTTCTCGCTCGACGAGTATAACCTTATTCTCTTCCCTGGCGAACACGACAAATCTGTGCGACAAATCATCGATCTCAAGAAGTACACAAGCTTATGCTCGACTACTTCCCCAAGACGGAGAAGCCGAGCAACAAGGCGGTAGGTGAGATATGCCATGGCGTCATGGTGTTGTCGTCTGCGAAGGGGAGCAATGGGAAGAGCATGATACATGAGTGTACCACGACTACACTGCCTGGCCTCTCTGAGAGCTCCGTGTACTGGGCGACTAGGGAGTTTCTTGGTGGCTATTACAAGACGTATGGCGCCGGTAGCGAGAACACGGAAGATTCTGTGAGTTATGGAAATTGATTGCGCATCTTGGATAACGCGATGACTCGTTCTCTTAGGTCCGCGGTAGCCTTGCTGACTGATGACAATAAACAGTTCAAGGGAAGCAACAGCTTGAATCCGTAAGTTGGATCAATGGCAGTTGCCAGTAATTGTGCTCCTCTAATCCATCAATACCGCTTTGTTGTTAAGGACGATGAGTTTAACTATGTCTCTGCAAGATGGCCTGGCGATGCAGACCTGTTTGCCAAAGCCTTGGTAGATCTTGTGCGAGAGTCGCATTGAAATTGTTGCGGTAAAATTCTCCACGATTTTTGCTCTCGAAAACCTGTAAGGATAAAAGAGTGGCTATATTATCCGTTTGTGCTATAAAAGACATTAATTCTTATAAAACTTAAGTATCTAAACTATCAATTCAACAGACAAGGATAATTAGCCATATTTAATCAGGCTTCAAGACCTTCTTTTCTAGGTAAGTACATTTGTCATACTGTTGGTAAGCTAATTTTGTATTCTGCCTGCATTACAGGGATTTTGGCTTAACAACAGGACGCATGGACGAAAAGGCCAACCAACAGTCTTGGCATGCATGAGCTGAACAGCCAACAGCGAAGATATGATTAAGGGGATGTTTCGAATTTAGCCATTATATATACCCTGGTTGACAGGAGTTCTTCCCCCCTGTTTCTTCTTTATTTCTGTGACTCCAAATTTCACCCCCAAGTCATTACTTGCAGCAATGACCACGTCAATTGATACAAGCAGCGTACATTTAATGGACGTAGATTCACCCGCGCAGAGAGATGCCGAAACAAGACCAGAGATCGCCGAAAAGAGGGCATTAATGGAGGTTTACACAGCGGTAGAAGAAGCCACTGGGACAGGCGTTGGCGGAACCCCGACAACTCATCTACCACTTGGGAAATCCTCCCCTCCTCTGATTTTGAGAATTGGCACCCCTGCGCTGCTTCTGGTCGTCCCTCTCACATATATTGGTAGGTGACATGCTTCGAATTCTTTCCCCAAGCAATGCCAATAACCACGGTCCTAGTTCTTCTTGGAATTGTTGCCTCACTTCATAACAAGAAGAAAAGCTCCTTCGGCGAGAGTACGCTTGAGGCTTTACAGCTGGCTGCTACTCTCTGGCCTATCTCATTCGCAGCAGTTATCGGGCCGTTTCTCAAGACTCTTGCTTTGTTCAGCGCTGAACGAGGAACGAGCCTTGGCTCGTTAGAGTTTCTGTTGACTGGCCAGACTACTGTATCAGCCTTGAAAAGTCTCTTTACTTTGAGGATAGTTCGCATATGGACACTCTCAATTGTAGCATTATGGTGCTTGAGCCCTCTGGGCGGACAGGCAGTTGTTCGATCGCTCGGTTCTCGTACGAACATGCAGACTATACATATCCCTGCTACGCATTACTTCTCGCAGGTACCTCTAATGGCTACTGGAGGATACTCACCTATAGGCCTTGAAGGAGATAAAAACGCGTTTGTTGGTGGCTCCATGACAGCGTTGGAGATAAACGCCTTTCGAAGGACAGTTTTCGCTGCATTATCTGCTTCTGAGATATTGCTTTCACATGCCAATGCATCGAGCCCCCAGTTCAAGATTGTCGTTGAGAAGCTGGGAGGCACGCCACGGGCAGTTCGCCTTGGCCAACAAGACCAATGGCGGAATGTCCGCATTCCATTTATGGAGTATCTCCCAGACTACGATGATGGCAATCCATCAGCATGGACAACAGTACCATCAGATCAAATTGTTCCATACTCTTCCTTTATGGGTGTTCCCATTCGTGGGGGGTCTTTGTCTCGGGAGGGCAACTCCAGTATGGTATTGCAATCGCGATATCAAATCCTCAAGTGTGGTGAAGAATTTGACGGTCGCTCTTGGCTATCACCACAAGATTCTGAAGAGAAGCCAAAGGTCCTTTGGCACAGAATGGATTCAACGTCTTACCAGTCCCTAAATGCTCAGCAATCCCCGACGAATCTCCCTGTTAACCTTGGAACCTACCCAAACATGTGGCTGGACCTCGTTAACGACAACCTCACCTGGGATCATATACACCCTACCCAAAACAGTCTCAAGCCTGCATCATACCTACAGATGGTTTTTGGCAGCACTTGTCCGACGAGTCGAGGGAAAGACACCCTCATACTTCGCACGTGTAACGTTACTACCTCAAATGTTGACGCTACCGTAAACTGCACAAGATCGGGCGACTTCGGGGATCTGGAATGTCGAACGACGCAGATCCGTAAGACGAAAGAGCCAAGGTTCTCCTCAAATTTGACGGACCTGTCTGACGCGCCACTTGCACAAGGGATATTGTTCGAAATGCCATTTACGACGGCATCATATCTAAAGTGGAGAGCAAGCTCTCTAGAGAGATTCATCTATGATCCTCTGACGATGTACAGCGGCATAGAAGCCTACTTTACAGGCTGCTTCACAAACATATCCCGGGTACACTTTGAAGGGAGGCTCTCGACAGCATTGAACACGTTCTTAATGGCAGCGTACAATAGCACTGTTCTTACGGGCGCTGACGGAACTACCCTCTCTGGGCGTAACGATCTTTGGCATAACACCACCGCAACCTGGACCGAATTCACGGAGAAGCAGTATACCATGAATACCGCATGGTTCTGTGTTTCTGCGATATCAACACTCATACTATTGGCTTGTACCGTAGCCAACATTGTCATTCGCCAGATTATTGTTGCTCCTGACTTCCTTGAAAGCATTGACGGGCTGACGCGAGACTCTCCTTACATCAAGATTACTGATGAGTCTCCCTACACGGGAAGTGGTGTCAGTGCAGGAGATCGACTTCTTGTGACAAAGAAAACAAGGGTTCAGATACAGGATGTTCAGCCCGACATGGACCTCGGAAAGATTGCTCTTACTACGGAGGTTAGGGAGGCAAAGCTTGATCGGATGAGGACCTACTGTTAGATATAAGTGACGTTTTCTTAAGGGTAATGAGTACAGGTCGTTAATTTGCCCCTGCTGTATACAAAAACGTCGCAAATGGCTCTTATACTCTTCAAATATCTATCATAGCAAAGTCACAAGACTGGCCGATATATGTCTCCCACAACTCATCAAAGAGGAAGGGCATATCAAGGCTAAAATCTCGATAAAGTGAAGGGAGCTGGGATTCTTTCACTGGCCTGACCTGAGATCGTTCCAAGATGAGAGAAATCCAAGTAAAAGACCTTACACCGACGTAGAAAGAGAGAGCGTAAGTTGCCAGCAGTATCCCACAGGCCGACCATGAGAATGCGACGAATTGAGAGCTAATTAGTGCTCTCCAATATGGTCTCTGTACAAAGCCTGCTTATGCGAATTTTAGAAGCCTTCAATAACAATGGCTATTTCGTACGTTGTGTCCCTTATACTCTACTTCATATATTAAGCGAATAGCCACAAGTCACAATGGTCTCTATAAACAGGGCCTTCGGCTTCATCATCTTCCCAGGGTAATGATATGTATAAGATCAGTACAGACGTCGTAAGATATAAAACTCCGTAGCAAGCTCTATTAGGTTTTGCCTGACACATGACTTATTATGCGTCTTATACAAGCAACGTTTAAGTTTTATCAGTCTAATTTAAGCCATTTATGAGACTAACCAGGTCGCCACCATCATACTTAATTCCAAAAGAACTCAGCAAGTTAGTAGCAGCCGTCTCACCAGTAGCAAAAGCTCCGTGAACGCAACCATTAGCAACCAAAGTGCAATGCTCGCCGGCAAACTGCAGACGGCTATGTTTGTGATTCGTCAAAGCGTCAGTGAATAGGCTAGGCTCATCACCGACCTTGTCGGCCGAGTATGTTCCAAAACCAGCCAATGGATCCTGAGTCCATTTTGTGCACTCGATACTCACAAGTTGTGGTAGAGCCTTGTATGGCTCAGTACGGTAAAGATTGAACAGAGGCCGGAAGAAACTATACAGTTCCTCATTACTCATGGCTTCGACCCGCTGCGTCAAGGGCTCGGCGACCTGGACACATAGCTCTTTCTTGCCCGACATGAGCCAGGTGTTAACAGTGACAGTAGGATGGGCTAGGATGCCATCTGTGACAAGCCCTTCTTCTTGATGTTCAGGGGGTGCCGGGTAGTATATAAGCTGGTCATGGTCCTTGGTCCAGAAGACCTCGGCGAACTCAAAGAATACCTTGCCCAGGGCACCATAACTGAATCGATTTATCCCCTCACTTATATCAGACGGAAGGGCGGGCGAAAATGAAATCAACTGACGACGTAGAACACCCAAAGGCACTGTCACAATGACAGCATCAGCCACCAAACGCTCTTCCTCGCCCTGGGCGTTTTGACAGGTGACGACGGCATGTGAGGTTCCATCCTCGCTCCACTGAACATGACTGACATGGTGATTTAGGTGGATAGAGTCGAGTATTGACTCAGCTGTCCAACCAACAATTTTCTGATAGCCGCCATGTAGAACGTAGAGGTTACGCTCCGTAACGAAATAGCTGAGGTGCTTTGAAGATGCTACAGACGTACTTGTGCCTATCCAGAGCTCTATCTATAGTGCTGTTAATATGTGCTCGTTAATAGTTGCGGCGGGGGTGTTGGAAGACAAATGTCTTTTAATATACGTTTACTGACCTCTCTGGTAGCTTGTGGTGCCCAAAGGCGCTCATCTTCAGTGATCAGATCGTGCTTTTTTACAAATGATCTTACTAACTCGTCGACGCTCTTGTCCTGGGCATCCGGGTTATTCTTATAGAACCACTCACAGTAATCGGCGAATTCATCCGCCACTTTCTTGGCTTTGAACTGAGCGCCGGCTTTACCGTAAGGAGTGTAGTACAGAGGAGCACCGTCGTCGTAGTAGTAGTCGACTCCCAGCTTCGGAATCAACTTGGTCAATTTATTTTGCGACGTCTCGTGCATCCAGGCGGCGCCTTTAGAGAGAAGAAAAAAGCATAAGTTAGCATGGCTAATGACGACGACAAGTTGTACCCTTAGAAGGAACGTATGTGTTGACATACCTACACCGGCATTGGACATGCAGGTGTGATAGGACGGCACACAGCCCAAGCTCTGAGGTCTGCAGCTTACTGTTAACCACATGTGTTGTTGGAATAGCACGTACCGAGATCACGCGTCTTCCCGGGCTGGCTGCTGGCGCAGATGCGGCCACCGATACGGTCACGGGCCTCGATGATTACAACATCGAGACCGTGGCGGCGCAGAACTGAAGCAGCTCGGAGCCCAGAAATTCCAGCGCCGACTACAATCACCTTCTTCGGTGGCTCTAGGCTTAGAAGAGGGTTATCTCCTTGCATTCGAGCCTTCTCATCGGCTCCAGTGAGGACAGCACGTTCGAGCAGGCCCTCAAGATTGAAGCCACAATTGCTTGGTTTTTCCAAGGCGCTGGGTATAAAGGTAGTAGCCATGTTGGAGGTTTTGGATAGTGTTTGATAGTACTCTGTAAGATAACTTGGGTTTGGGGTCAGGTTTGGACTGGGGTGCTTTGCGTTTGCCGTTATCCAAGTACCTACCCCATGCGATATGAAAGGGTCTCTTAAATCATGGTAACAGTGGCTGGGGAGAGGGGGAATCATTAGGGACCAAGATTCGGCTAAGTGGCAGCCGCGTCATTCGCATCAACGCCCTTATCAAGATGATCGTAGAGCTAAGCCATAAGAAGGCAGTCCATGGAGACGAGTGTCTGTTAGTTAAATCGTTATCAGGTAACTTTGCGGGGAAATCTGATTAATCTCGATGCCGAGTCCCGAGATAGTGATAACACTCAGCCTGTCAGGCCCGATGAGGCATGTTTTCCGTCCAGACGGTAATAACGGCATACACTAACCCAAAGGAGCCATACATTTTCATTTTACGTTGACTGCTACCTATAGACGGAGACAAACACTACATTTGGAGGCATCACAATCTAAACCAATCAGGTGTTAGTTGTCCCGAACTTCCGAAGATATGAAGATTTCGGGATGCATTGCACAGGCTCTCTTTTGATTCATTAATGGTCTTCATAGCCTATCTCATAGCCATGTCGAAGTTAACATCCTGCACATCACAACTCTGATATTTCCCATTACATTAAAGACAAAACGAACAACATGGAGTCTCAAACAACTGACCTTGGAAGCGAGCATATTATCGGAACGCAACGCATTCTCGGCTCCGAGGGACACCTTACGCTCAACCCCCAGCCGACCAACTCCCCCAACGATCCTTTGAACTGGTCGCCATGGCGCAAATACTGGCATGCATTCCTTGTGCTCTTCGTCGTGGGATTGACTGCTGCCACCAGCAACTCCGCCGGCAGTGCTTCAGATGCGCTGCTGGCGAAGGGTATCAGCGACAGCACTGAGAACACAGGTGCCGGTGTTTTATTCGCCGGCATCGGTTACACGACACTTCTCCTCTCCCCACTGCCCGCCCTGTATGGCCGTCGCAGCACATACCTCCTCTGCCTCCTTTCGTCCGTTGCTGGGAGTATATGGTTCGCCAAGACGTCGCGCTCTGCTGATGCTATTTGGAGCCAGCTCTTTGTTGGTGCCTCTGAGTCATGTGCCGAGGCGGCTGCGCAGCTGTCGCTCTCGGAGCTGTTCTTTAGTCATCAACGCGGTATGGTCCTGGGCCTCTATATCCTCGCCACCAGTGTCGGGACATTTCTTGGTCCGTTGTTTGCTGGCCTTATCACCGATAGTAAGCTTGGCTGGAGCTGGATTGGTTGGCTTGCTGCCATCATCAGCGTGGTAACCTTTGTTGTCTTTCTTTTTGGCTTCGAGGAGACAAGCTTTTGTCGCAGAGCTGTCCTCGAAGGTACTCGCCTATCCAATACCAATGAAGAAGCTACCAAGATGCAAAAGGTGAATATTGGAAACGACAGTGTATCAGAAACAGGTGAGCAGGTGAGCTCGCTTCAGGACGAACCCAAGACATACTGGCAGCGGATTGCACTAGTGACGCCGTCGCCCACGCTCATCGGTTATGGTTTCAAGCAGTACTTTTCCTCACTGCTTGGAACATTCCGAGTCTTTACCTTCCCTGCTGTCCTGTATGCCGGGCTGCAGTGGGGTGCACAAGATGCGTGGCTGACCTTTTACCTTACTGTCGAGGAGGATAATTATTACGACGCCCCATGGAACTACGGCGATACCTCGGTGGCGTTGATGAACATACCTACTCTGGTTGGTGCTGTTATTGGCTGCTTCTATGGAGGTTGGTTCTCGGATAAATTCGTTGAGTGGATGGCACGGCGTCGAGGTGGCATAAGTGAAGCTGAAGACCGACTATGGCTAATGTATCCGGCAGCCGTAATCAACCCTGTTGGTCTTATTCTTTTTGGCATTGGGTCTGATCAAGGCTGGCTTTTTCCCAAGCTTTGGGCCGCTTATATCGGTCTGGGCTTTATAGGTTTCGGCTGGGGATGCGCAGGAGATATTGGTAAGTGACAAGTCCCTTCTTATACAATTAGATGCCTTCTTCTGACCAAAATACCAAGGTATGAGTTATCTTGCCGACTGCTACCCGGATATGATTCTAGAGGGAATGGTGGGTGTGGCTGTGATCAACAATAGCATCGCCCTAGTATTCACCTTTTGCGCAAGTATCTGGATGGACAGTCAGTCTCTGACCTGGGTTTTCACTATCATCGGCCTACTGTCTTTCACCTTCTTCATGACAACCGCCCTTATGCACTATTGGGGCAAGGCAGCTCGGCGCTGGACAGCACCTATGTACCTTAGATTTATTGAACACAGGGATGGACTTTGACAGGCGAAGTTCTGGTTTACAACTATTGTATTATTTTTTACAACGCGGCAATGGCCTAACCTATCCTTGATTTATGCTTCCAAAACATCTAACAAATCCAAGCCACCAGGCTGCCCGATGTATGTCTCCCACAACTCATCAAACATGAAGGGCCCAGCAAGACTTTCTAACCCGGGGCTTCTACATCCCGATAAACCGGAGCCAGATGGCGCTGTATCTTCAATGCATGTCGAGATAGTCGTGGATGGTGACCAGACTCCATATGAGACTAGCAACTGCGTCAAAATATCCAGTAACTTAGCAGCCATCTTGGAATGGTCTTTGACATCATCCAGCTTCTTCAGAACCTCGATCAACTCAGTTAATTGCGTCTGGCCATCCTGGTTGCAACAGATATCAGTTGCGAGAACAAGTGCCCCAATAAACATGTGGAAAATGGTGCCCTGGACTTTCATGAAATCGGCAGAGTGCAGCAAATCTGTCATGCTCATACCTCGCTGTGAAGATAGGACAGCTCGAGCAGCTTTCAAGCCAGCTTGACGTGAGAAAGCGTGTAGAGCCTTGTTGAGACGTCCAGGAAGATACGGAAAATGTAGCCCGCAGCGGAAGATATTGATTAGGAGGTTGATCAACAGTCGCTGCATTGGGGTATGGGGATGCTTCTGGTCAATTTGTTTGACCTCTTCGCATTCTGACCTGTCCACCTTGAAGAATTCCGGGAGTTCGTGTAGTAACGACTCAAGCTTTGCATCGAGCGAAAGTATTAGCTCGCATGATGCTTCACTTGGATCGTGTGGCATTAGATCGGAAATGCAGCGAACTACCTCAGCGACTTTGATGCGTTGGAGGTTATAGGACATAGCGGTTGGCTCTGAAAGAGGTCGCTCATTGTGACTGGAATCACCCAGGTCGTCATCATCAATATGTCTTGGAAGGTTGGTACTAATGAGGTTTGGTTGGATCAGGTAAGTTGCTCCAGATGTTCCTGGGTCAGGTCAGCACGTTAACATCGTCTTCAATCAAAAATACTCACCTTCTGCCTTTGAGGATGCCCAATCAGTTGCTACAAGATACCACCAAACTCTTCTCTTTATTTCTTGTGTTATTGGGTCCGCTTCAACCTTGGAATGATCCCGTCTAATAGATAACCGGTCAACAACATGAAGTCCAAGGCTGTGAGAAACAGCGATGGCTTCAGCAAGCAAGATACGATATCGAGGAGAGAATGTTTCTGTATGATGGATGCCAAAGCTTAGGAGGATTAATGCCTGGACGTTCTCGAGAGTGTGGTCTGCTCGTCGACGATGCTGCTCCAGGCAATCCATCGCCATCCGAATGTAGGCGGCGAATAACGCTAGCCTTTCCTTGAGTATCGGAATAGCTGTAGTCAAGCCACCATCTACCGGCTCAAGGATTGTCGCCAGTGCTATGACGGATAATATCAAGGACAACCCACGAGGTGCAGATGTTGCAGAGATATTAACGATCTGGTCATATGCCTCGTGTATGAGACTGTATGCTTGAGGCTGGTAGATGATGTTCTGGACATGGCCCAAGTACTGGAAATATACTTGGAATAGACGCATTGCCTCCCACTTGGGAGGGAGTTGTATGTGGCGAGGTTCGATCAATTTGTGGGATCTGTAGTCTGCTGAGATGGATATACTAAGCTCGTGCGTGAGCGCGCGATACTTGCCGTTGTCAGCATAGAAATCATTATGGTCAGTGACCTTTGAGAGACTCACTAAGAAGCTGTCATTGACCGAGTACTTGGTAGCTTGCATCTGATCTTCTGGGGGCATCTGCTCAGCAACTTCATTGGAAGCGGGGTCCTGGGTTTGCGAGAAGCTGGGCACTGTAAAGCGAATGGCATTCAGCTGGTTGCCGATCGGGGTCGATATAGAGACACCTTTACTTCTCTTGTTTGGACTTAGGTAATTCTCAATCTGATCTAGTCTCGAGAGAATGCTCAGCAGTGTTGAACTGTCTGACTCTTGAGGCAACGGTCTTTTCACTGCTCGGTGAGGAGGCAGGTCTTGTTCTGTGCACTCAACCGACCGAGCGATGCAATTCGCACATGGCTGTTGCCTATCGCATTTGAGCTTTCTCTGGCGACATGAGAGACATGCATTTCTCTGTGAGCTTGGTGTCATTGTGGTTGTACCAGTAATCATTTCTTCGGATCCGCGGATCCGTGAGATCCGTCAGCGTCTGGTAGATCATCGGGCTAAGGACGTAACGAATCACAGCCACGGAATTCTGATCAGATCCGGTCCGGTCCGGTCCGGTCCGTGGAAGCCGGACATCTCGGATCCGTCTCAAAGATTTAGTTATCAGACTCGGTATTTATAGCAGTGCCCAAAGTCTAAAAGGTATGAATACTACAAAAAAGACAGCAGCCTTACTTTCTTTCAATTCCGAAGTCAACATATCTCACTCCCAAATCACATCATCGCCACCACCATGCCTGACATTGACTTCAATGCTATAGCGGCTGCTGCTGACTTCGACAACTTCCGTCAGGCTCCAATCTTGGATTCTCTCGCCAATGATGCTCTCCTTTCTCCCAACTCCAAGTTAGAGCAAGCACTCGCCAACTCAAATGCCAAGGGCCTTCCTCCTATCAGCGTCACCCCAATGTCTGGGCAGCATCTATCTATCCTCACTCAACTCATGGGCGCAAAGTCCGTGCTAGAAATCGGCACGCTTGGCGGATACTCGGCCATCTGCTTTGCTCAAGGCGGTGCCAAAGTAACAAGCATTGAGATCGATCCCAAGCACCGCGACGTCGCACTAGAGAATGTCGCAGGTCTTGATGTTGAGGTCCTTCTTGGAGCTGCGCTTGATGTCCTGCCCAAGCTGGCAGAGGAAGAACGACAATTTGACTTGGTCTTTATCGACGCTGAATTTGAGGACCATATTGAGCATTTTGACTGGGCTGTTAAATTGACCCGGCCTGGAGGGTGTGTCTTCTTTGACGACGTGGTGCCGGCCATGTTCAATAATGGCGAGGTGAAGCCTGGAGCGGATTCTATTTTGACGCATATTGGAAAGGATCCCAGAGTCAAGGCTGCACTAATGCCCAATGTGGCGTGTCACCCCATGCTGCCCACGCCCATCTTTAATGGCTTTGTATTGGCTCTAGTCAAAGAGCACTGATCAATATGGCAGTAAAGATCCCTACCATAAGTACCATGGTTAACGCTATAATTTACATTCTTATCGCTCTTTTACATTTCTGTCTCATATTTGAAATCTGTAAGACTAGGTAGACAACCTGACTAGCGCTAACAACCCGCCGCATCAATCAGACCATTCTAGTCCCAAAGCCTCTAGGATTTATTCCAGGTATGTGGGTTTATTATAGCGAGTACCTAGACCACGAGCGAGTCCGAGAGCATGCTAAGCCGCCATGAGCCTTACCCCTTTCAGCTAACATGTCATCAAGGATTCAAGCCACATTCCTTTGGGAGGCATCCTAGAAGGCAAAGGTACTTGTTTACAGCCCTAAGCCGGACATTTTAGACCTTTATTAAAGCGTAAATAGACCAGAAAAATGCCAGACAACTCACTAGATCTCAATTCACACCATACACGCAGTCCCTGTAACTTACAGGCTCGCTTGCTGGCCTTGTGCTCAAGCCGGGTTATGCGACCTTTATAAAGCTCTGACATTAGCTGCATCGGAAAAGCTTTTCTCCAACAGCCACAGTCTGCCTTGCCTTGCCGAATTCCGGTCAGCTCATAAGCCCTATAAATAAGCTGCAGTAGCAATACGAAAATAACTCTGGCAACTCCTCAACTCGTCCATTTCAAGGCTGCAAAGATGGCCTCCAACCTCTACCCTCATAGAGGTTTTATGCTGGATACCGGTCGAAAGTTCTTCCCTGTCAAGGCTATTCTCCATTTGTTGACCTTACTTCACCAATACAACTTCAATGTCTTTCATTGGCATATTTACGATGCGGAAAGCTTTCCTCTGCTTTGGCCGGGTGGTGAAGGCTTGACGAATGCCAGTGTCAAGTACAGCCAGACTCACACGTATTATACGCCCACCGATATCCAGAACATCGTCTCCTATGCAGAAAACCTAGGAATTATGGTATATCCAGAGACAGACATGCCTGGTCATAGCGATATCTGGTACGTCATGCGATCTCCCCACTTCAGCATGGCCGCATCATGATCTAACAACATTTTATCAGGGGCATATGGAAAAGGAATTTGGTAGTAGGCAAGGCAAGCTTGACAAAACCGGACGCCCAGCTCGACATCAGACAGAACAACAAAGCAGTGTATAATAATATCACCAGCTTGGTAGCTACCGTCGATGGGTATTTCGGCTCACCTTACCATCACTTTGGCGGCGATGAAGTTGCATACATGTGGAACACCAAGGACGATAATAAGTTATTCAACACGTTTCTCAACTGGCTCAAGACTCTCACGCCTAAGAAATCAGTTATCCTATGGGACGACCCTCTCACCGACTCCGAAAAGAGCATCACTTTGGCGAAGGACTGGATCATCCAAACCTGGCACAAAGGCACCACTTCAAAGATCCTTAAAAAGGGACACCGTGTCATTGTTTCTGAGTCTGACACCTTCTACATCGGAAACGCAGATGCTGACAAGATATCCAAATTTGTTTTCCCAAAGGACTCCAAAGTCTTGGGATTCGAAATCGCGTGGTTTACGTCACAGGATGACAGTCCAAGCGATTTGGATCAAGATTGGATTCTTGATCCGTTGAAGGCTGCATCTAAGATCCGGAGAAAGTAAACAAAGGCAGGAGATTCGAGGAGCAAAGATGCATGAGTTGGACTCGGCTATTGATCACTCGACTTTTGGGCTTGATCTATCAAACCGTATTGAATTGCAACGTTTCTATCTGTTATTAGAGAGTATTGACGTGAGGTGCAAGATACAGGTGCCTGATCAATGCGTATACACTATCTTCAAGGTTAAGTTCAGAAAGGGTCATGACAATAAACCAAGATATGCCGGACTGCGTAGGCCACAGCGGGACAATTGGGTAGAGACTAGGGATGAGTTTCTCGCGAGAGGCATCATAGCCGCAAGTGACAATTGCTGAAAAGGAACGCACACTATTTTAACTTACGGTTCCTGTCTATTTCCAGCCGACCGAGCTTTCAATACCAAGTCCAGCATTATAGCACATCGCCTTTAATGCGGCCGCCCGGAGTAATAGGGGCCAAGCGCGCGGGACTCGGGTAATGGACCACATCTCGATTACTTATCATCTCCACTGCCATTGAGTGTTGTTCAATGTTGCAGCCATCCGATATATTTGTTTGCAACCTTCAAATCTCATAAAATGGAGTATGACTTGATTATCTCAGATTTATTCAATTCACGCCTCTAGTATCCCCGTTCTTCTTCCTGTATTCTCGATAACCTTCTGAACGCATTTCCTCACTCTCAGTCACTATTTGTCATCTTGTCACTTCAGGCCCCAAATGGAAGCACATCCTAAGCCTCGTTGGGGCTCCTCGACTGATAGTAGATTGTAGATCTGTGAGTTGTGGACCCAATTCGAAGTACGGATGGCGAAATGCCCGGGCTAGTCACATTGAAAATGACTATCGAATAAACCAAACCTTATTGTCAGGTCTCGCGCGCGCTTGCTGATTAACAGGATGTTGATTCGTATGTCCCTAACTTTATTTAATAAATATTGAGCGCTCTGATCACGGTTCGGGACGATAATTGCGCCGATGCTATACATTTCTCTGAGATGAGGCCGCGCGGAAGTTCTCTCTGTAAGTCGCAAGCAGATAAAAGTCTGAGTTACCCTGAGAATATATAGGCATTTCAAACCCCGAGCTGGGAGATTTGATCATTGCCATTCACGTCGTTCAAATTTCGCAATGCGCATCGTACCGCTTTTTTCGACTTTCCTACTCGCTGCAAACGCAGCGGCGTATGATACCCCCCTCCACTTCGGCTTAGCAGCTCAAGTTGAGACACGCTCCATTGACCAGATCTATAAAGCTGCTCTTAAGGAAGGCGGTGTTGTGACAGCTTGGTTCGGTGGCGATGAAAAGAATCAAAATGACGCGGTCAAGAACGCCTTCGAATCGGCTTTTCCTGGCATGAAGCTCAATCAGACCGCCGACCTATCCAAATATGTCGATGGCAACATTGAACAACAGCTCGCCAACAATAATGTCTATGTCGATACAGTCGCTATGCAGACTACGCAGGACTTTCCCCGATGGAAGGAAGAGGGCGCACTGCTTGATTATGCCCCCGCTGGATTCGACAAGATCTATTCTGGTCTTAAGGATACTGATGCTGCTTACTACGGATACACGGGTATTGCGTGGCATCTTATCTGGAACGCCGATAAGCTGAAGGGAAAAAAGGCACCGAAGGAATACAGTGACTTCCTTGCCCCAGAGTACAAAGGTAAACTTGCTTTGACTTATGCTAATAAAGACGACTCAATCCTCTTCCTCTTCGATAAAATGTAAGTCTTCCACTGCTATATATCAGCACCCGAGCTTTGACTCACATTGGCGGCCTCAACCAATACGGCGAATCTTGGTTCAACAAGCTCCTCCAGCAGAAACCTCGTTGGGTCCGCGGGGCAGCTACTCCCCAGACGCTTGTCCGCAACCCCAAGACACCTTACGTCGCAACCTTCACCTCAGCTATAGGCCTATCAACTGGCGCCAGCTCTCTCAACGCTACATATCCCAAGGAGAGTAACTTCATCTCGTGGGCACAGCACACTGTGATTCTCAAGGACGCGCCGCACCCTGAGGGCGCTAAGTTGCTGCAGAACTTTCTACTGAGCAAGGACTTCCAGAAGACCAGCGGGGTTCTGGCCTGCCAGAAATGATGTCGCTCCGCTGGCTGGGTTCCCTGTGTTTGTTGATCAATCCCTCACAGATCCTCATGATTTCATGAAGTTCATGGTTGACCAGGAGAGGGTCGAGAGGTTGAGATTCTGGCTCGAGAAGAGACTTGGCACTGCCCAGAGTCTCAGTCCACTGGATGACGATTTGTAGGCGGTTGTGGAGCGGTGATTAATTTCTTTCCCTTTCCTATATTTAGTCACTTTGTATAATTTTAAGATACCTTTTACCTATATTACTACTCAATATCAAGGTGCTATATCTTGCTCCCGTAGATAAATAGAGATATGCTGAAACCGGTCAGCTCTTCCTGAGAGACCGTGTAATGATGTTACGCTTTGTGCTAGAAGCTATAAGAAACTACATTTTATACAGTCAAGAACGGAATTTGGATCCGCCGTTAAGAGTCTGAAGGAGAAGATTAAGGAGAAGATGAAGGATAAAGAGGATATAATTAGTGTTCGATTGACTCATACTACAATGCTCACATCTCTCAGTACACCACAGTCTTTAGCCGTCCCGACTATAGCGGGCTATTGCAGCATAGACCCTTAGAAGACATCGAATAATTCTTAAAACTTACGGTAGTGTGACTCTGTCTGAGCAGTTGTATTTGAGGGTAGCTTAGCTATAATGAGACATGTTCCTGTAAGGAAACTGACTCCTCAATGAATGCATGCTAAAAGCGAGTGACGCGCTGCTTGTGACCTCAAATGAAACTTTGCCAACCTCTAGGTCCAAACCCCATAGCCTGCCTTACATTCCAGGTAAGTCAAACCGTATCAAAATCCACTATCTCGATGATTGATGGCAAATAATCAGAGAGGAAGGTTGCCTTACATACCTTGAACAGCAATATGTCACCTAGATGCAGTTGACGGCATCGCAGATAGCATAATATTGCGTGTGGTTATGGGCATTCAGAAAAAGCTACTTGCCAAGAAATTATTTGCCTATTATTAGCTCGAGTTAACCCAGTGTAACCAATCGAGTGAACCTTAATGGGACTCTACTGCAATGTGTGCTGTGACCAACGATGTAATAGGAACTTCTCAACCATCCATACCTGAGAAATGGTAAATTTCAGATTGGGTCACTCGGTGGGACTATAAACCTTTACTAATTTGGACCACCTATGGCTCTCTCTGCCTTACTGGATTCTTGGGACTTTTGTTTGGCGCTCTGTCTATCGCCTTTAATGAATATGCAAGCGACATGGCATTTTTTAAAGTTCTCTGCACAACGCGAAATGCTGCTCTTGATAAGACGGCAAAACATGCCTATTTCGGCGGTCACCCTGTAGCGAATCAGATACAGGAGACACGGCTTCGATGTGGAGAAATTGCTAGTGAGAATCATGCAAGGTTTGGGCGCGATGATCAAGTTACAACACTGGCAACAGGAGGATGTGAACCTAGGCTAGGATGAAAGCATGCTGTTGGATGTAGTGGTCTATACTTAGCTAAAGGAGACTGAACATCCATAGTTGCCTTATGCAATTTCATACGGGTAGAGATAAACCGAGCACTCTAGACGTGCCTGGAACTGTTAATTTAAGGTCAAAAACCCGACGGCTGTTTAATATTATCTACGTCGCGTGAATTACTATACCTTGCCTCGTAAATTGAACACGTTGTCAGATATTGGCATTTGATTCGCACTGTTGCTTTCAGCAGGCCTCAGCTTATGATAGGTCTGCGAGTGAATTATGACAAATTGTGAGCTAGATGGGTTCTTTGCCGGTGAAACCGGTGGCTGAGGATTGAACAGGTCACATGGGTAAGAGTGACTCGTGAGATGTGCTAGACGAGCAGTCGTGATGAACATAGCTCGGCAGATGTGTTCCAAGATAGGTACTTCATTATAGTGCAAAGACATGCATAGCTTACAGTCAATCATGCACATTGTGCGTTGTGGCAGGGCTTCATCTGCCGAGCTTTAGTTTGATATAATAGCTTCTGGCTAATAATCATATCGGAGGCTTTGTCTATAAGACGAAGCGGACTACTGTGTTTTGGGAAGGTTGGCGGGATCTGGCGCGTTCTATGCCAATTGTCTAAGTCATTTTCAGCAGTAACCCGACTTTTCGCTTAGAGCTATTGGAACTTTATTAGCATTCTGTGCCGTGATTGCCGAACTACATTAACTCGCAAACTATATCTATAATACGGCCGAGGGTTGTGCTAGTACTAGTAAGGTTTAGAGTTTAAGTTTAACATTCAACTCTAACAGTTTACTGGGTAACTTACTATTCTACGAGCTGTTTCAGTTGGTGATAGGATCAAAACTCTCGTATTCTAGTCTGTCCTTCATCTCACCCCTACCATGGCGTAATTGTATGCCGGCTATCCAGGTCGTCTTCAAGGACGAAGCTTCACGAAGTGTTCAGTGGTATGACATGAGACATCATCAAGGTCCTTGAAGTAGTTTACATATAAATAAGCCAGCATATTCTCCTCTCGATTCTATCTCCTCATCACATTCATAAGCTTCTCAACAGATCACTACTCCTCTCCTTACAACTCTTTGAGTCTACCTCCAGCACTCTTCTCACCATGAAGTTCTCTCTTGGTCCTATCCTTCTCGGCCTTGCTACTATTGCAGGCGTGAAAGCCTCACCTGTACCGTCCGCAGACGTTGCTACATTCAACGACGATTTCACCAGTGTCCCTCATGCCCTGGCTGTACCCGGCGACCATGAGCAGACCGCCAACGCTGAGACAAACGAAGTTGCCATCGTTCCTCGTGACCTGAGTGTCCATGAAGGTTCCGATCTTTCCAAGCGAGCCATCGACTCGTTCTTCAAGATCCATGTTGTGAATGCAGCTGGTAGAGTCCTGGGCATCATCGTCATCGACTACGTTATCAACCAACTTCCCGGCAACCATGAGGGAATCAACGCCTTCTTTGATAAACTCACCAACGTCAAGGTCAACGGCCCCGTTGTCGCTACCCGTTTCGAGGGTCGCGATAACCCTTTCAAGAGTGCACAGAATGTGATTTTCGACTTCAGCACTAAAATGGTATCGGGTGTCATCGACCTGAGTATGGATGCTGGTGGTACTGTTACTGGTGTCATAAGCTCTACGGGTGTTCATCTGGGCAACCTTGTTGTTGCAAAGGTGCTCCATATCTTTAACGAGAAGAACCAAAGGGTCGGAAGCATCCCTCTTTAAATGCCGAGATTAGGCCTTTCGAGGGTCTGGTTTCAACTTTCAAGAAGAATGAAATTTGGAGGAAAGGTTGGCGGGGCATAGTGTGAGAGGGTTTTTACAAAGGCTGAATGGTAATGGTTTTGTCATTTTCCATGATGACTGACCCAGATCATTGGCCTAGACTTTTCCCTGTCATCTTGCTTATCTGGAATGTATATAGCAGGACTAGAAAACTGTATATAAAAGAACATAAAAAATGGAACTTTATATAATCAGATATTAAACGACAACTTCCTATATATCCTAAAGACCTTTTAGAACTATACTTCTTAGCTTGAAGCATAGAGGTCTGACGTTTACGTAATGTAACAGGTGTCATTTGAGACTAAAGAGAAGACGGGACAGGGTCTGCCGCATGCATTAACGGCCCGGTACAAGCAACTACTTGCCCTACCGGTAGATAGTCAAGGCGTTATGAGAGATTGATGTCCTACAGATCTAAACAACTATAGCTCAGTCCCGTCTGCCGAAATTAGTTCTCAGCCACCAGTCTTAACTACGAATAACATATCTAGCTCAATTTGCTAGGATCGTGCAATATTCAAGGTCATGTCAGGAAATTTCCTCACAGCTCTCTTGCCTTAGCTAAATGCTGCATAAACGCCACAACTAACTCTGCTCACGATCTGAACAACCGAAAATATATAAAAGTGCTAGTAAGTATGTTCTATCTAGTAGATAGTTTGGATGAAGAATGATATAGCGCAATGGTGCGCCTCCGGCCTGTTCTTGTTCCTCCCCTATAATTGGTTATGCTGTGGCAAAGCAATATCTGAACCTGGCCATCTCGTAAACTAAAAGTGAAAGCCGGCGACCTCAACGTTGTAGTTGGCTTTGCCACAGTCGAGATAAGCAGGCTCCTCTTGGCTACAAGATGCACCCAGTTCGAAAGAAGCCTCGTAGATACCACCACTGGCTGCCTTGTTTCCTCTGAACCATACGCATCCTGCCTTCCACTCCCTGTCGACGAACTGGTAGAAGAGATCTTCACCAATATCGGCCCCTATCTACTGCGTAAGCTTCCCGAGTCTTGATAAATGAGAAATAGTTTTGTAACTTACAGACAGCAGCACCAGGGGTTGTACGGTACTCCCAGTTGCGCAAATCGTTAGACCAGAAGCGGGTGTCATAGTAAGCGCGGCAAAGTGCCCTCTTTCCACTCGGGTCAGGAATGTCAACTCCAGTATCGAGGCGCTTGTGGAGATAACCATCTTTCTCATATGTGATATACTTCTGAATGGGCGAGGTATGGTTGAACTGCCACTCAACGACAGCGGGATTGTCAATAGTTCTGTTGAGTCCATGCCGATGCGAGTTTGCGTTTTCATACCAATCGACATCAACACCGTCGACACGGAAAACGGGAGAATCACGGGGAGTAGGAGTGGTCAGTCCGATAAAGGTGGCTCCGGCAGTGGCGCCAGCAGCGGCGATGAAAGTAACGAGATCAGTGAGGATATCAACACCACAAGCGGCGTTAGTGGCAGAGTGACGAGGACAGTCGAGAGCGGTGTTGCGAAGAGAGACGAAGAAGGCACCAGCACTGAAAGTTGCAGTGCTCACCAAGATAGTTAGAGCCGTGATGGGCCCACGAGCGGCCAGCAAAGCTGGGATAAACATGATGTCTTTGGATAATAAAGATGATCAGAGGATGATGAAGTTGATGAAGAGGAGCTTGCTGCTTGGTTGTTCGTAGAGAGGGAATTAGACAGAAATTTATATATTTCTTGCATGGAGGTCAATGCTGCAAAACTGCCTTCTCTCCCCTATACTGGCTATGCGTCGTTGAAATCAATAGTGGTCTCAGTTGCCGGGATACGATGCCGGCCGTGACCCGCGAGTCCCAATCGGAGACTTTGCCGAGCAGGCGGGTAGATCGGCAGCCGTGTATGCGGCTGTTCTCGTATTTAGCAAGTATTCGCAACTTCCTGAATTAATATAGTGCTGGATGACAGAGTAGCAGAATTGACCATCTACTTAGAAGCCATATTTACTTACTTAATAATAAAAGTCATTTACGCGCATTGCTGTAAAGTCCTTACCCAGAACCCTCACTCTGTAGGAAGGCCTTGATTATGAAGCGCGCTATCATAAGAATCGATTGTCGCCCTTGTTGATACTGGTTTCCTGGAATTGGTCTCATCGTGGTGGATGAGGCGGCCTCCTGTTGATCATGTCCTTGACTCTCCAGGAGCAGGATGGCATGCCGTTCTTGCCGACACGATGCCGAACATCCATTTTCTGGTTGGTAGTCATCATCTACTCTGTACCTGGCTCGTGTTCGCTGTGCTAACCCATGATCAATGGAATCTTTTGCTTTAGAGTGGAGGTATTGAGACATTCCCTGAGTGATAGACAGGTCTGTCGGCTGTTGTATAGTGAAGGAGTCCTTTCTCAGACGCACGTGTCGTCTAGCGCCGGCATTGTTCCAATAGAGATCAAGGCATGGCATTGTATAAGATTAAACTTTGCACTATTACACAGCTGATAAGCACGCGATGTTACTTATGTTTGAAACTGTATTGATTCTGTCTGCGTCTGTATCTTAGTGAAGTTTCTCTTGTCTGAAGTAGGTTGTCTGGACTATTAAGTGTCGCATTCACTTAGTCAAAATCTTCCAAATGCTCCTCTTCAGGCTCGCACCTGTGCGGTTTGCTAGGCCTTACATCTCTGATAGGCCCCTGGACCCATCTTTTGACTAGAGCTAACAGTTGTGTCATAGCGCCGGCAGATGAACTTGACTAGCAAAACCTAAGAGACCTGCCTGCCTACCTGGGTATGGCGTACAATTAATGATATTCGATCAATCACGTACCGGTGAAAGAAAATGGCTAGGTTAGGAGCAAGACGAGGAGATCGACAACGCGTACCTATGTACAAATACTCCACGCCAAGCATCATCACCTTTTGAGTTCGGAAATATGCTGCGTGTCTGTAGCCCGGGGAACAAACTGCCGACATGAAATTTCCACTCGTGCTATTGGTAAAGCAAAGGTGGGTATTATGGTCCTCAATTGGAGACTTACGGAGACTTGTCTTGAATTATCCTCCAGCTGCTAACAAACTTGCAAACCACGATTCTTCGACCCTTGCCAGCGTCCGAGGGTCACCGTCCTCTACAATCCTTCCGCGATCTAGAACAAGCACCCTGTCGCAAAACTCAGAAACAATGTGCAGTCGATGGGCGACCATAACTATAGTGCAACCAGCAAACTCTCTCTCGATTATCGCAAGCATGTCTCGCTCGGTGTCGGCATCCACCGAGCTGGTGAACTCATCCAAGAGGAGTAGAGAGCTGCCGCTCGTTTTCCGCTTAAGCACTGCTCGAGCAATATTGAAGACCTGCTTTTGCCCTTGGCTGAGTGATGATTCTGATAGAACGCTGTCGAGCCCGCCCTGTGATTCAACCACGTCCCAGAGGTCCGTTGCTTGCAAAACTTCACGACACTGCTCTGTCGTTGCTACCCCGAGCGGATCTAGATTTCCCATAACGGTGCTGCCTATTGGTAAGAATACTGGGTCCTGGGGTACAGTTATTATTCTTTGTCGGAGAGTCTGAGGACTTATGGATGAGAGAGGAACACCGTCAATGGACAGCATGTGCTCGACATTATCCTTTTGCACAGGTTCCAAGAGGGCGAGAAGGAGGAGAATGAAAGAAGATTTTCCGCTGTCATGCCCCTTCAGTTAGTAAAGATGTCTCGAACGTCTGTGTCATGATGGGCGCCAAACCTTCCTGTACGACCGCACAAGGCTATCCTTTCACCTGCTCGGATGGAGACATCGATTCCTTGCAGCGCGTATTCCTCAGCGTCCCCACTAGATCGATATTGTTAGCCAGATTTACTTTAGATTTCTCAGAGCTTCGGCCAGAAACTTACTTATACGTCGCCCAAACCCCACGTACTTCAATGGCTCCTTTCGATGGCCACTGCTGATCAACTTTTATATCACCAAGCAAAACACCTTCCGTCCCAGTCTTGGTAGTAAAATTCCGGAGCCGAGCTACAGCTCCAATAGATGTCTCCAATGCAGCGTAAAACCGCACAATGTCGCTCAACGACTGGCTCAATGTCATCAGCGTGACAAGCGACGCGCCGGAAAGACTTGAACTAGACCGGAGCTGAGTTATTAGTCCTACAAGAGCCGTCGCAGTAACAGCAACGACCACGTTCAAGGTCAAATAAAGCCATCGTTGTACCATTGAAAGTAAATACATCGGCCTCTGGGACTGGTCCAATAGTCGATGATTGTACTTGATGTTTTCTCCAGTCCAGCCCAACGCACGAATAGTGGCAATGCCTCTGGATGTATCTAGAAAATGGGTGTATAACGGACTCTTAGCCTCGAGGTCCAATAGTCGAAGCTGCCGGGACGTTCGGAGGTAAAACCGTTGTATCAGCCATAGGATGAATATCATAGCTGGGTAAGTAAGTCCCAGCCACGGTGATGACGACGCGATAATGACACCCATTCCGATAACACCAAAGATATCCAGCACCACGTTGGCTACAGCCATAGGGAGCTCATTATCAATAATAGTTATGTCTTGAGAAAAGTAGTTGGTGATAGTCCCAGTATCTGATGTTGTCAACAGTTGCAGCGGTGCGTTAATGACGGTCTCCAACGCCCGCTGGTGAAGTACCGAGCCACTGAGACTGATGAAAGGGCCCAGAACCAGCACGACTGCAGACATGAAGGATATCAAGGCTAGTACCTGCAGCATCCCATAAATGCCGATGTAGTAGGCCAGAGAGTGCACTTGCGCCAAGCCTCTCTGTGGACGGCCCGCATCGTCAGCCCAAAATGTGAGCCATATGCGTGGGAAGTTGTTGAGGAAGCCATTGCATACACAAGCAAAAGTAAAAGCTACAATCGGAATCAGGCCGATCGTGCGTATGTAATAGCCAAAGACACTCGTGTCACCCAATTTTCGCGCCGCTGCTTCTTCTGCAGTCATGGCTACGGCTGGTGGTGACACTAAGGGTCCTGGCTCTTGTGCAATAACTAGTGCTTCAGTCGAAGATAGTTCTGAGTCGGAGACTGGATCAGAGTTTGGAAGCAAATTCGTGTCAGCCCTGGGTTTCTCTTCAGATACTTCCCCATTATTGCTAACTGTTATGATATGGTCCGCAGCTTGAGAGTGCCGAAGGTTGTGTGTGCACAGAATAATAGTGGCGCCACGGTGACGAAGCATTCCATCTCGCCCAAAGACATTTCGAAAAACATGATCCGTTGTTCTGGCATCCAGACCGCTGAGGACATCATCAAAGATCAATAGGTTGGCGTCTACAATGTATAGTGCCCTTGCGATTGCCACTCGCTGGCGTTGTCCGCCGCTCAAAGCAATGCCACCACTTCCAATCACTGTGCTATCGCCCTGAGGCAGGTTTGTAAGGTCCCGGTCGAGCATGGTAGCATTTACCACGGACGTATATCTCTTATTGTCGAAGTTACCATTACCAATGATGTTGTCTCTGATGGAGGTATTTGTCAAAAACGGCTGTTGGTCACAGTAACCGATGACTCTAGATCCTAGGACAGCCGTGGAACCAATAGCGAAAGGGACTTCACCGAGTATGGCTTTGCACAGGGTGGATTTTCCGCTGGCAACCGGACCAACGACGGCGGTGAGATGCGATGATGGAATGGTGATGTTGACATGCTTAAGAACAGCAACGTTCTCGTGGTAGCCAAAGCTGCCATCCTTGATCACCACGCGAGGAGTGCCTCTCCCTGGTAGAGTCTTCATCTCGATGTCCCTTCCGCTAGCCTCAGAGAGAGAAGGTGGAGAAGACGGCGAAGCCATACACGTGGCTGAAATCCTACGATGATCAAGATGGCGATACTCAAACCTTGGGTCGCGTTCCAAATACGCCTGGACCCGTTGAAGACAAGTTAGCGCCCCAAGAAACTGAGGGATCTTCTGGAACAGTATCATCAGAGGTGATGCGAGAAGGGTAAGGTAGGAGATGGAGACAAATATCGAGGTTGTGTCGAGCGTCTTAGTTGCCACTGCGAAGGTAATAACGGGAGACAAGGTCATGGGAACCTGCGAGACAGTAGCCGCCGCAGCAAGGAGCATACGCCAACGCCCACCAATCCCAATCTCTCTCACACGCAGTCTCTGTATACAAGACTCGATTGGCTTTGTCATGCCAGACATCTTCACCAACTTCATCTGCGCAATAGCAGCCGCAGTGACATTAACTCTTGTTTCAATCGCTTCCATCCATGCCTTTTGACGTGGTCCAAGGAGTTGACCTATCCCGAACGCTGTGAGAGTTGAGACGGCGACTACACCAAGGGAGGCAGCAAATGCAGCACCAAGTTCTCGTTGGAGGAGCCAGCAAGACAGAGCGATCTGAATTGTGTTGGCCCAGTATTCATGGAGGTCTAGAATACCTCTTGTGATGCGCTCGACGTCAGTGCTCATTAATGTAAGGGCGCCAGAATCACCATCCGTAGGCATCCTAAGCTCTAGAGTCTTTTCATACACAGCGAGCACGAGGATGCCTCGAACCACGATGACGAAACGCTCTTGGAAGTACCAGTATAATGCTGTTGAGAAGGCAATTGCACCGTACGTCAGAGCCGTTGCGCCAATGAGTCCATATCCATGACTTTGTTCTTGGTTATCGTTTTGTAGGTAGTGCAGTAGGGCATGAATGAGAAATGGTTGACAAATGCTGGCGGCGAGCAGCGCCGCACGAGGAATAATAGGTGGTACTAGCTGGAGGGCTAGGGTTTGCAGCAGTAATCGTGCCAGACCGTATTTCTGGCCCTTGTATGGATTATTGCGAACTTGCTTAACGAGGTGTTGGTGTGTCTCAGCTGCAAGGGCTTTGTCGAGGGGATACAGACTCTCCAGCGTCAGGATGACACGATAGCCTTTCATGAACAACGTGTTGAGCCAAAAAAATACCCCGAGGTTCCAAATACCACTTGTCTCCTCAGGGCTGTGCTGCTTCACATCCCAGCTAAGCCATTTCTTTTTCTGTCGTGACTCTGAGTAAACCATGACAGCTTTGAGGGCAGTGGATGCTGCCAGTAGAGATGCATACGTCTCGTCCAGAGCTGATGGAGTGAGGAGCCATGCTGTCCGTGTCCGAGCGACATCAAATAATAACGTGACGGAAAGGTAGGCAGCGATGGCCGTTGAAGGTCGCGTTGCCCTTGAATGCTCAATCCATGACAGTGGTACAAGAAGCAGCGCTGCGATGAAAGCAAGGGAGGCAGCAGCCAAAGAACGTCCTGAAGCAAACTGAGAAGAGTTTCGTCCCAGAATGATGAGGACAAGCTGCAAGACAGCCAAGCCTACTGCAAGGGCCTACATCACGATGAAGAAAGCCTCTGTTAGCGAAAGACACGACGATGAGGCATTGACCAAAGTGGGGATACATACCAGCTTCGTCCACTGAAATGCCGAAGCGCTGACAAGTGGGCGACGACGACGACAAAGTGTCAAAATACGGGAGAAACCAAGGCAAACGAAGACAGCAGCTGGGGCGATGACAAACACGACATCTTCAAATGCGACAGTAAAGTCAAAGTTGCCTCTACAGCCACGCACAGCAGGCCCCAGCAAGTCATCATTGAGACAAGCGCTAACAGACGACATGGTCCTTTCTCGTTGTGCCAGTGGTGACTACAGTACCACTGAGCTGATGTTGATGTTGATGCTGATACTGATACTCCAGGTCTGTGGGGAAAGTAAGAAAGGATTCTCGGCCTGGAAATCAGAGGTTATCACGGGCGTATGTTTATCTACTGACACTGCATGCATAGTGCGGCACAGCTGAATGGGGATCTGCATGTTGGTTGAATGTTTGTCTACCGTGCCCTGTTTTCCCCCGCGCGCCCCGACACAGCACTGTGTTACACTGTACTGCACTTAAGTTCCCTGCTGCGACAGATAAGGCGAGCACAAACACGCCACCGAATCCTACCAAAAGTCCCCAACACCCCTGTAGTAGTAAGGATCGCCAAATCTCTCCGCCTGCGACGAACAAACTCGAGGGACCAACACAAACTTTGCTTTGACTCAGATTACTGTGCTTTTGCATTGCATTGCAGAGATACGAGAACACTACGTCACTACGCGTTTCGTTTCTCTTCCTAAGGCACCTTCTGAACCTCGACTACTGTTGGGCCCCCATCTTTAGCGAAAACGCGCTCAGCTGTTGTCTGCGCGCCGATAGCCAGCCTAAAATTAGTGTCCAAAAGTCGCTGGGCGCTGTTTAGCTAGATGAACAAACCCTATTGTCCGGGTATAGCCAGCATCTATCGTATTTCAAGTACTGCCGACGTCTTGCGTATCAGACAACATTTTCGTTGCTATTCTGCGCCATGGACAACGTTCAGCACGGTGTCTCCGAATCGACACCGCTCCTACAGCCAGACATTAATGGCAGCGCTCCAACCAGAAGCCCTCCGGCAAAGGACAGGGCCATTCAGTGGCGGACGGCATGGCAGCATCACTTTTCCAAGTGGTCAGCACTGTACATCTGTAGCCTTTTTATCCTCCTGGTTGACGTCCCCAGCTTCCTAAGCGAAGTCCCAAAGCTGCGTATGCTCGAGCTTAGTCTCTGCCGCAACTACTACGCTGCCACTGACCCAAGCGTCATCGACCGCAATGGCTCTGTTCCCGAGCATCTTTGCAAGGTCCACGAGATTCAGAGCGCTCTTGCCAAGATGAGAGGTATTCTTGGTATGATTGAGGGTATCCCTGGTCTCATACTCGCTATTCCCTATGGCATCCTGGCTGATAGTAAGGGCCGACGGTTGGTAACAGGCCTCAGTCTACTTGGCTTTGTCCTCAGAGATATATGGACTTTTACTGTCCTTTACTTCCATCGAGTATTTCCTGTCCGTGCTGTCTATGCTGCACCGGCTTTCTTGGTGCTTGGAGGAGGTTCCACTGTTATCAGCCCCATGATCATGGCTATCATTGCTGCTGCAATCCCGGAAGAATCACGGTATGTCCACCGCCACAAGTACAACGCTACTGAGTGGCTTTGAGCTCAAGACTGATCAAATGTTTATAGAACAAGGGCTTTCTTCTGGGTGCAGGTTGTCCTTCTCATAACAGAGCTAATTGCGCCTCCACTCGGTGCCGTTCTCATGAATGCATTCGGACCGCATTTTGCTTTCCTTACGGCCGTGCCACTTGAGGCTCTAGCTTTTGTGGTGCTTGGATTCATCCCCAACACCAAGTCTTCTAATAGTGTCCCAAGCAGCGACATGGAGGGTATGGAGGGAGATCAAAGCCAATCACCCAACGGCCAATCCGAAGAACCAAGAAGTGATCAGGTTGCGTTAAAGGAAAGGGTTCTTCAGATTCTATCACACCTTTCACAGAACATCCGACACGGTGTTCATACTTTGGGCACTCATAAAAGTCTTCTAGTGGGCCTCCTAGCACTGGTTGTTGCAAAGATGGCCCGACCCATGCTAGAATTGATCTTGCAATACATGTCTGTGAGATTCGGGTGGCCGTTGGCTAAGGTATGTATTCTAGAGGCCATGGATATGAAAAACGTCCCTTTTTCCCCCCACAGTCACTAATACTTGGTTCTAGACGGCATTCCTGCTCTCGATCCAAGCCGCCGGTCAGATTCTGCTCTTTGCTGTAGTCCTACCGCAAGTCAATGTCTGGCTCATCAACAGAACGAAGACATCTTCAGCTGCAAATCTAGCACTGACTCGATTCTCAATTCTCTTCCTTTCTGTTGGCTCACTCTGCATGGGTCTCGCCGCTACTGTTCCGGCCTTTATAATTGGTATGAATAGATCATTTGCAGTCAGATAGGCTAGCAAACTAACGAATTTCCAGCGTTCTTTGGATACACGCTTGGCAATGGCTTTTCATCCGCCTTGCGATCTCTCCTGACAACCATGGTACATCCAGATCATCTGTCACTCTTATTCACTGCAATCGCCGTGTTTGAAGGTATCTCGACCATTGGCGCCTCGCCACTCCTTGGGCTGTCATTCTCTGTTGGCCTGGACATTGGAGGTATGGCTGTGAGCCTGCCGTTCTTTGTTGCTTCGGTTCTCTATGCCCTTGCTGCGGCGCTGCTTGTTAGTGGCATGTCCCCAGAGTCTTTCTCGTCCGAAGCCTAGCGTCGAATTTGGTGTCAATTGTCACCAGGCTGCTAGCATGCATTCTACACAACTGATCGAAACGTGAATTGTTGGCCTACAATAGAGAGATATCCTAGGAATATATGTCAGTCAATACATAAAAAATCAATCAGATAGTTCCGAGTCGACCTCAGCAAAAACGATGCCACTTGCCCCGTACTGGAATCGAACCAGTGATCTTATCATGTCGTGTCTATTTACTAGTGATACGCTTTACCACTGAGCCAACGGGGCTTGAAGGGATTGATATGCTTGGGGCTCGACAAGCTGATTCATTGAACGCTGAGTTTGTACAGTCTCGGAGCCAGCATCGTCGCTTCAGAATCTTGGATGTAACGAGGACATAGACTAGCCAGTTCGGACTAGGGAGAAGGATTACACTCTGCCACAGAATGTAACCTCGGTTGCCTATCACTCCGATCCTTGTGGGAACCCGTCTCCCCGCAAAGATAACGTGCCCAAATCTGGAAAATAATCGACCCCAGATCTAGAAATGATTTTCTAGGCATCTCAGCGCTGTAGTCATCTTAGTCAAGGCTCAAGGCCTGTTTGAGTGACTGAAGGATGTGTGGGTTTTCCAAATGCTAACCCGCAGGTCTAAAACATAAGCCATGAGTAAACATGCGTCAGTGAGTAAGATGACTGTGCATGCAGCATCTGGCCTGTATCGCCATGTCCAGAAATGATCTTCGTCTACAGAACTGTCTAACATGAGGGCACTTAGTTACAATTGAGTCAAGAGGAAGTATCGACGCAACTATAAAGACCATAGGAAGGACCAAACATCTGATCAACTCAAACAACGTTCAACTTCTCAAGCATCTCTCTTCTTGAACAAGACTCATTAGCAATTTCTCCTTTCTCATTTTACAGCATGGCAGCCGCAGCAGTTCAGACTTACACTCCCGCGTCCTACGACCACCGCGCCGTCGATGCCATGACGGACGTTGACGTGGCCGCCCAGCGACTCCAGGAACTCAATGGCTTGGATCACATGAAGTCCTGCATCAGAGATGTCTTCATAAAGCACGGCGTCGACAAGGTATTCGGTATTGGTCTCCTCCACCGCCATTACGACGTTGCACCCAATGAGAAGATCATCGAGCTTGGCCCTGTCTCCTCGCCCTGGGTTGTAGGTGATGACGAAGCCATCACTGGTGGCTCAGTCCTCCCTCACACCTGGCGCGTCTTTGATGGCGAGCTCAAGCCCACAGAGTTCAAGTTCGTGCCGCAGCGCGAGCTCTCCAACGTCGATCGACCTGTCTTCCCAGCTGCCTTTGTTAAAGAGCTCATCGGCGTGCTGCAAGAGACAGGCCTCGATGAGGTTCTGGGCGTGAGCCTGTATGAGGCTGGCGACCCAGATAACGAGACCATGGAGGTGACGTACGGTCGCAGCAGCATCGTCATTCCTTCTACAGGTCTTATCGGCTCCAAGGTCATTGGCCCACAGGGCTTTGACGCATTCCAAGCTGCCTGGACTTTCAGCAAGAAGGAAGGCGAGGATATGGTTGCCCACCACGGCATCTGCGCTGCAATGGGTGTTGACGATGGAGTCACAGCGCGTCATGGAATCTGTGCGGCCAAGGCGGACAGTGGCATCGAAGCTCGGCATGGGATCTGTGCCGCAAAGGCTGCTGACGACGGGATCACCGCTCGCCATGGTATCTGCGCAGCAAAGGCGAGTGAAGGTGTAAACTCTCGTCATGGTATCTGTGCTGCTAGATCTGCTGATGATGGCTTGAAGGCCCAGCACGGTATTTGCGCTGCAAAGGCTGCTGACGGTGGCCTCAAAGCTCACCATGGCATCTGCGCCGTAAAAGCCAGTTCTGACGGAGTTACCTCTCGTCACGGTATCTGTGCTGCCAAAGTGGCTGACGACGGAATGACAGCTCGTCACGGCATCTGCGCGGCAAATGCCGACGACGGTTTCACAGCACGGCATGGTATCTGTGCTGCCAAAGCTCCTGAGGAAGGCTTAAAGGCTCGCCACGGGATTTGCGCCGCCAAGGCCGCTGACGAAGGAACCACGGCTCGTCATGGCATTTGCGCTGTAAAGGCTGCTGAAGGCCTCAAGACCTACCACGGAATCTGTGCTGCCAGGTCTACGGAAGACGGTGTCAAGGCTCATCACGGTATTTGCGCTGTCCGCACTGCGGAGGATGGCATCAAGGCCAAGCATGGAATTTGCGTTGCCAAGGTTGCCGATGAGGGTATGACAGCTCGCCATGGTATTTGCGCCGCACGTTTTGCTAATGGGGCTGGAATCAAGGTTTAGAATGGTAGTTTTCATCATCTTTTCCTATTGTCCTATTGTCATAGCGTATACTGGGGAGGAGTGAGCCGAGTATATACGATTACTGCCTGTTTAAGAAGCACGTGTAGAGAGATAGTTGTTTACAGAACTTTCATTCATTCTAGATCAAGTCATAAGTCCTAGAAAGTTTCTTTATCTACGCTGTTACTCTTGGTTTGTGATTTGTGCGTATTCATCAGATTCGCTAATTGACAGTTACGTCTTGCTGATAGGCCAAATAGTAATATAGGAGCATGTTAAAAAATATTGGAGGGTTGCAATCCGAAAGCTCCAATAGAAATGTCCACAGATTTGGCAGCTATAATCCCACAACCAATTTTATCAGCTGTAATTCTTTCGAAATTGCAATCAAAATCTCAACTAACCTGTGACAAGAGCTCACTCTTATAAGAAGTAACTTTAACCGCCGCCTGTCCGTTGATTTCATCCTCTTTCATGCGCCCCTCTAGAACCATCAGCGCTCCACTATCGATTCCTCTCTGAAATTCAGCCTTGTAAAGGTGCTCGGCTGCTTTGAAAATCTCGGCTTGATAGATTTGGCTCTCGTGATGTGGCCAGGCCTCGGCGCTGGCATCAATGGTCCGAAGGACAGAACCAAGGCCACGAATCCTGCTGACTCTCTGCATATCATGAGCTCGAGACATGACTTCAAACGAGCTGGTGTAGTAGGTCGTTACGACAGAGTCAAAATCGCGAAACCCGAGCGTCTTGGCGCAATCGACAATGTAGGCGATTTTCCGCTCCATGTTCCATGAGCAAGGAGGAATAACAGGGTCGGTAAGTTCTGCCGCGTCATTCGTCGGGTGCAATGAAGGCCTGCGGCTCGCGCTAGGCACCGTGATCTCGTTGAAGTCGGTAGTTGGTGTCATCCAGAGAGAATGTGTCGAGGGCTCTGTACCACGGCGAGTTGGGGCATAGCTGAAAGGTCTGTTACCGGAATTTTCGCTTGTTGAGTTGCGCATCGGCAATGGTGACATGTGTTCAGCAACTAGCGGCATTATGTCGTGACCAAATGGAGGCGAGACACCAAATAATGAGCTATGTTCTTGAGTATTGCAGAAGCTCTCAAAATGAGTGTTAGGTATAGTGAAGAAATTCTCAATTTTGTCAATATGAGGTAACATGTTTTCCTCCGTCGAATCTGAATACGACGACATGGTCTTGGGTATAGGGTGAGGCGACGTTCTGTGGAGCATGGGCCGAGAGCTGAGGCCGGCGTACTCCAGTTGCAGCTCCAGCTCCTCTATTTTTTTCTTAAGTTTCTGTCCTGTTAAAGAAATCGTGAGTATATATGCCTTCACAATTCTAAACACCCAGGTTCGTGCATGAGCGCATCGATTATATCCGTGACTTGGAAGGTTTGGACAAGACTGACGATGTTTTCTCTGGGCAATCCGATTTTGAGCTTTCCGTCTGTCTACAGTGTCCGCCAGAAGCTGCACTGGGACATTGTTGTCTTCTGCATCCGATAGCGTTTGTTCGGAAGGACCTGATTGTGATCCAAGAACGGACATGTTGTCGCCAACGATGATTGACAATTTGTGCGTACAGGATCGTGAGGCCAATTGGTGACTGCTCTCCCGGGATTTTATCGGGGATTCCAAGCTGACTAGATTGCTGAATGCTCCCAGCCCACATTCAAGATCAGGTGCTTATCTTATGATTGCCTTGTGAAGAGAGGCTCGCTGCTTACTGCATGGCTGACAAGCCGACGCGCCAACACTAATGCACGGGCCGTCCCTCGTCCAAAAGTTCCTTAGTCGCCGCGACTATGTACTATCTCCTTGATGGCGATACTGCTTGTGGGTCCCGGTGACGTGATAGCCAACCAGTAGTTCTGCTTAAAATAGCTAAGCGATTTGCTTTCAACCCTTGTATGTCTTTTAGCGCAGACCCGCAAGCAATATCGCCATCAAGGAGATAGT
>JABSTL010001461.1:0-21403 GCA_013759095.1 Fusarium sp. NRRL 29148 | reverse complement strand
ATTCAAACAAACACATGTGAATACACAGAGCCGAGGGAAAGTAGATGGAAAGGGCCAGTTTCGCACTTAGGTACTGATCAGTACCACGTACCTAGCTTCGAGTTGACTATCAGGAACTTGACTCTTTCAGAAGCAGTATTGAGGTACTAGAACCTAAAGATGTGCTTACTGAGTTATTCTTTGATAGCAATAGTATTTTAAAGCCAAGAATATAGATCGTATCTGCATATAGTAGTGAATAGATATGGATATGTACTTACAATCAATATCAATCCGCCACGAGTTTATTAATGAGCCTTTTAAACTTGCATGAATGCAACGGGAAGACCCTGCGATTATGCTAAAGTTAGCACCAGGGGCATACGCTAGACTCCATAAAGCCCCTGACGTTACCTCACTTTGGCCAACCAATGCCACTAAAATGTGGTCTCTCCTGGTCAGGCCGGTGGTGGGCGGGCTCCTTCCTCTATTACCTAGCTCTCACTTTGAGACTGTCCTTTCTTGTCTTTGTCCCCCGACACCCTATAACGTTCGCTACCTATCTTGTTTGTCTTCTCCATCTGCATCTCTTTTACGTCGTTCTCTTGTCGGAGTTTGACTTATTTGCTTTCTTCTTTTGGCTAACCCGATACAAAGAAGGAGGCACAAGAAAGCCAGTTCAAGTTGGTCTGGTAGCAGACTGAATGCTACTGCGCTCAGTACCGTAGGCGACACCACAGTCTTTGACGACATAGATCAAGCGACGCCTCTAGCGAAACATCCCGTCACTTTATAGCAGGGCGCAGTCCGAATTGAATCTTCTATCCAAGCCTTAATCGACCCCCCCAAAAGCCTCGCCTCGGCGAGCAACGATCTGTCGCAATGCTTCCACTTCGTCGGCGTGGACGATTTTATGCCATAGTCGCTGTGGCTATGGTCTTCCTGCTGTATCGATTCATGCAGAATTCATGGTCACAGGCTCCTCACTTCGAAACGGTGAAGCAACCGAGCCAGCCAGCTTCTGACCCAGTACAGGGCTCCAAAGAAGCCTTTGAACCGCCTGTCGTACCGCCACCCGTCCAGCTTCCCGATTCCGAGCAGGACTCCAACGCCGCCAATAAACCCAAACCAGCTGTACCCCAGGATGGACCAACTTTACCAGAAAAGGTTGCAGAGAAAGTCGACACACCGGCAGAAGAGAAGCCTGCCGTCGATAAACCTATATCTGTTGGGGACGCTGCGCTGCCAGACGACAAGAAGGAAGAGCACAAGCAGCCGGCCGAGCAAAGCGCACCACAGATTCCTGATGTTCACTTCAAGGACCCTCCTAAGCAGGCCGACAACCCTGATATTCCTGATGTCAACGTTGATGGATCCAAAGTTCACTGGATCAAGCCCAAGGAGAACTTCCCTATCCCCCCTGAGTCAATCAGACCAGTCCCAACCGGCACAGCTCCCAGTATCAACAGAATCCAGTTCGACTTCCAACCTGAAGACGTACAGACAAGTACCACTCGGCTGGATCGACTGAAACGTGTCAAGGCAGAGATTGAACGGGCTTGGACTGGTTATCGTAAATTTGCATTCCCACATGATGAACTCAAGCCTGCTTCTATGAAGTATCGCGACACTTTTTGTGGCTGGGGCGCGACACTCATCGATTCGCTTGATACTCTTTGGATCGCTGGTATGAAGGAGGAGTTTGATGAAGCTGCCAAGGCCGCCGCCAATGTCGACTTCACTTACTCCGAACGTAACGACATTCCCGTTTTTGAAACTACCATTCGTTACTTGGGTGGCCTTATCGCTGCGTACGATGTTAGTGGTGGATCCTCTGGCCAGTACAAGATTCTGCTGGATAAGGCCATCGAACTTGCGGAGATCCTCATGGGCGTTTTTGATACGCCTAACCGCATGCCCCTATTATATTATCGATGGCATGAACCTTATGCTTCGCAACCCCACCGAGCGAGCACTGTTGGAATCGCCGAGCTTGGAACTCTGTCTATGGAGTTCACTCGCCTCGCTCAATTGACTGGTACCAACAAATACTATGATGCTGTTGACCGTATCACCGACGCCTTGATTGAGATGCAAGAAGCGGGTACTGATATTCCAGGACTTTTCCCCGAACGTATCGATGCCTCTGGATGTAATAGGACCGCTACCACTCGGACTGAAAGCCTCAGCCAAGAGGCCCGGGAGCAAGTCGATTCTGCCGACCTGACTAAGGAACCTGAAGGATTCGATCCCACGAAACTGGGCGGAGATGTAGCCTCTCCCGCACAGCTCCCTCAGGCTGATAGTCGGTGGGAGGATAAGCTCCAACGCCGCGATGTTCCTGTAGATACCGATGAGGCAACTAAAGCGGGTGATCAGACACCGGCTCGATCTGGGCCTCAACAGGCGCCCCCTCTTGCTGCAGATGGATCTTCGGCAGACTGGGATTGCAAGCCTCAGGGTCTTGTTTCCAGTAGCCCTAACTACGGACATTACCATATGGGAGGTGCCCAAGATTCAGCCTACGAGTATTTCCCCAAGGTATGTTGCTCCGTCATCATTCTTCATGATAATTTTGTCTGACGTAAACTTAGCAATATTTGCTTTTGAATGGTTTGGAACCCAAGTATCGCCCACTCTACGAGAACACCATCGACGCGATCAATGAGTGGCTGCTTTATCGACCTATGATCAAAGACGACGGCTGGGATGTGTTCTTCACAGGAAAGTTGACGACTTCTAGCCGGGGTGACTCAGAATGGTTAAAGACCTACGACATGGCTCATCTCGCATGCTTCGTTGGAGGCATGTATGGACTAGGCGGTAAGATCTTTGGTCGTGACGGGGATATCGACAAGGCCAAAAAGCTCACTGATGGTTGCGTGTGGGCATATCAGTCAACGGTTACTGGTATAATGCCTGAATATGCTCACCTGGTCGCCTGCCCTGCCCTGGAAAAGTGTGCTTTTAGTGAAGAGAGTTGGTATGAGGATCTCGACCCTAACAGAGAATGGCGCGATAGTGAGTTTCGGAAATGGTCAAACGGCGAGGCCCAGAGGAAGCTCGCAGAAGGAGCTGCTCCCGCCGCTGCCCAACAAAACAAGCCCGATGATTCAAGCAAGGGACCGGAACCTGTCGTTAATCCGCCAAAGGTGGTCAAGCGGGCAGGAATACCGATGCCTGAGCTGGATAGGAGTATGGAAGAGGACGACTCGGAGTTTGGATCAACGCTCCCCGATTCGCTCAAGCAGAAAATTGGGCTGAACAAGGACGGGTCTGAAAAGACCGAAGCAGAAAAGGCAGATTTGAGCAAGATGGATTCGGAGAAAGTCAAACCTGCCCCAGTCGAGCCAGAAAACAAACCCGCTGCTGTCCAAGAGACAACGGAAAACACCATCGCGCCGAAGCCTGTCACCGTAGACAGCTTTGATGCCGTCAGAAACGCAGAACAAGTTGCTGGTTCTGATGATATACCTCTGGAGAGACCCGTGACGCACGAGGAGTACGTCAAGTCGAGGATTCAAAGAGAAAAACTACCTTCAGGCTACACTGATATAATAAATCGGAATTACATCCTTCGGTAAGTTTGTATTTGTAATGCTTTTATTGCCTCCCCTAACATAAAGTTACAGACCTGAGGCGATTGAATCTGTTTGGTACATGTATCGTATTACTGGCGATACTACCTGGATGGACAAGGGTTGGAAGATGTTCCAGGCTACAATTGCTGCTACTCGCACCGAATTCGCCAACAGCGCCATCGAAGACGTGATGGGCACAGAGAATAATCTGAAGGACGAGATGGAGAGCTTCTGGATTTCCGAGACTCTCAAGTACTACTATCTTCTCTTTTCAGAGCCCAACGTCATAAGCCTTGACGAATGGGTTCTCAACACGGAAGCACATCCTTTCAAGAGGTTAACATGAACGTAATTTCAGCGCGTGTTTACAAGTTAGTATACCGAGAGCTTGCTCAAAGGATGTTGAAGTTTTGAAAAGGATGGAGAAGGGTGGCAAAGCTATTTCATTATCGGGCAAGTCGAAGTCATGACAAAGGCGTTTTTTTTTTTTTTGGAGACTGGTCAGGATAGTGTATGATTATAAGGCGCTAGTCATCTGAGGATATATCAATGTACATACATATTTCATCTGCAGCCGGGGTATCTCCTCAGCGTTTTGTGGTCTAGAGTGAGGCCACTCACTTGGTTCCATCATCGTCACCTAGTCTCTTAACCTTTCGCTGCATCCCATTGGACAGAGATAGGCTGGTGATTGCCAGAGAACTTCGTCCCCCCAAACCAGAGCTCAAATCTCAGGTCTGCTGGAGCCACAATAACTCGAATATCGAACCTACAAATGTAGAACTTGTGTCCACGCCGGAAACAAGTTCCTCGCTTTTCTTTGAGGACGAGCTGATGTTGTTCGATGCCCGCGAGGTTGCTCTTTACAGAACAAAGTCTCATAACGCCGGCTTGTTTTAGGCTTCGAGGAAGCCATTCGGCCTCGTTATTTGACACCACAATTTCTGCGTCCCATGCGCGTGTAGTGTCTCCATCTTTCAGCCTGATTTCGAATCGTTTGACCAACGGAGAGTCCGGGTCCACGGTGTCTCCCTGTGGGCTTTTGTCAACCCAGTCTGTGAGCAAAAAGAACGGCCTGAAGCATACCTTTTTGATCAACCATTGGATCTGATTAGTCGCCCACTTCACACTTGGGTCCCACGGATCTTGTCGGACTTCTTCATCGAAGTGTCGTGCAGGCATATAGACCTCCTGAACGATTACGCCGTAGCTCGCTCGAGCAATCCAAGTGCTGAGCACGGATTTATTCCCCGACTCCATCCTCTGTCGCTTGTTCTCGAGAACTCCACGAGCGACAACAAGTTGCGGGTCTTGGGAGGGTATAACAAGGATATTTCGGGCGTTTGGATGTTGTAGCTTGGTCAAATGTTCTTGGAGAACCTCACGGACGTAGACTGAACTACCCAGCCCACCGGACAGAATCACATACTCCTGTATACGCAATGAGCTTCGGTCGAGCCTCAAATCGGAGAGCCTTACCACTTGTTTTGAGAGGCCTACTTCGGTGAACCAGTCTAGTCGCTTGTGAATTCGGGCCATGATTGCTTCGATATGGACATCGAAGAGGGCTTGAATGTCTTGCCTGCAGCGGATCAAACGTACTTGGTGAGTCGACATGGAGAATACGTTTTTAGTAGTGGGACAGTAACTGACTTGGTAAAAAGCATGCGTCCATCTTGAACCCCGAGGCCTTCGTGGCTCACATCGTATCCTACCCCCTCCATCATAATTTTGTATACTGGTTGCATATATACCTTTTCGCCAAACTTGTGCTTGACGCTCTTGAATCCTTGACTTCGAGCCATGCGTGCTGCAAAATCAGCCGGAAGCTTGAAATCGGGATTCGCGGCTATTCTTTGTGAGACAAGTCTTGCGAATGCGCGATCAATAAGTGATGAGCCAACACCTACGCCGCTGACGGCAGCGACTTGAGATAGCTGTGGAAAGCTCGAGTTTGTGGAAGTGACTCGCATCAGAGCGAGGTCTGTTGTGCCACCTCCTGCATCCACGGTCAGAAACACGCTGTTTTCCTTGAGGCTTATAGCTCCAGTCTTGAGAGTTGCCACGGCTGCAGCCTCGGACTCTGTGAGGTCAACCAATGCTGAGTGTTTTGGGCCTCCAGTTCCGAATCCAGCATCATGGATTGCGCCTTTGAAGTTGTTGATGATAGCCATACTGGTCCACGTCGTGGGCGCACTGAAGAGGAACAGCACGGCCATACGGTCCCATCCGCCGACGTGTTTTATGCCCATGCGCATTTCTATGCTATCTTTGATATGCGCATATATCTGCTTCAGATAATCTGTCACGAATTGGCGAGCCTGGGCAGTGCTTTGCGGGACATTGCTTAGGCCCTGATGCTGTGCTGCATCGAGGGTCTCTGGATCCAGAAAGATCTTGAAGAAGTCCCGGCGTGTCTTGCTCGTATCGTGGTCATCGTCAGCACACATGAATCCCCAAGATGAGATGCTTCCATCGGCGTTGTATACGATTGTCGTGGGGACTTTTCGATCACCTCTGTCGTCGCTCCCCGGCCAGTCGTTAACTACCTGAATAGGGATTCCATGCCTCATCCAGGCAACACCTAGAACAGATCAGTTTATATCTGGAATTTGCGGGACCGCTACTCACCCGTAAAGGTTGTACCAAGGTCCACAGAGATAGCCAAGTCTGGTTGCTCTTCCATTTGTTAGTCTGCTCGATTTCTCTGCAGAAGCAATCGAGGAAGAATCAGAAGATAATCTGAGAGACTTATTGCCAGAAGTGCGACAAGCCTCGGAAGTGGCCCTTGCTGTAGGCATATTTTCAGCCGTCGGAGCTGGACTTGGCGATATTGATTGTTGGATGCACCTCCGAGGGTGTGCGGGACAATATGCAACATGTCGGCTGGGAAATGACAGACTAGGCCTTCGGCCTCAGCCTGACAATGAAACATGCATCTCAATGCTCCCCTGTGCTGAGTGGCTTGACAAGGGATGCTGCTAGCTGAACCTCGATGGAGAGGAGAGGAACTTAGTGGTGGCATTCAAATGGCAGTAGGGTTAGAATACCGAGCCTTTGCTGGTGGTCAAAAGCAACGCCTGCCCTGAAAGCTTTCGAGACTTTCGTATTCTCATTCTTTTCCTTATTACCGCCCTGAAAACTTTCTGAAACGTCAGCCCTGTCTCCTGAATTTCCTGCATTTAAGAATTCCTATCTCTAACCTACGAAGATGACTTTCGCCGCTTTAGAGACTCTATTGCTAGGAGAAACCGTCGTGACAGCCCCTGCAGTCTTGACGCTCCTCAACACTACTTCGTCCACCATCATCCAACGAGACATTGATGCATCTGGTGGAACCCTAAAATTCACCAACGTGATTGTACAGTCTACAGCGCGAACGGTGCCAACAACAGCTAGCACGGGGTCTTTAGAGACAAATCCACCAAGCCAAGAAGGAAACTCATCCAGCGCGTCATCTACAGACCGGAAGGATCAAAAGCCAACTGACCAGGGAGACTCGTCGGAAAGATCGTGGGTTGGACTCAAAGGCGGTCCTGTCGCTGGAGTTGCCATCGGCTGCCTCGTTGCTGGCCTTGCTCTGGGACTCATAGCAGCCTTTCTACTTTTCCGGAGACGGCGGAGAGTCAAACCGGCAAACGAAGGATTCGTTTTAGCAGATAAAAAATACACGGAACCCAAGGATGGGACACAAGTCATAGTTTCATCATCGAGGCACGATGCTGAACTCAGTCAGTTTCTTCTCGAGGCAACTCCAGACAAGGATCTCCAAGCAGAGTTGCGCTCACTTTCCGAACTCATTTACCAACATGTCGAGAACTATTACCGTCGACCCCAAGTCCAGGCCGACCCGGCTGAGGTGGCTCAGAGAATCATCAATATTGGCTACTCACCAGAAGCGTCAGGACTGCAGGCAGACACAGTTGCTGCAATTTGCCTCAGCCCCAAGACGTCTCAAGTTGGACTTCGTCATGTCCTCTCGCATGTCATCTTTCGGTGCCTCGACTTGAATTCTGGCAGCAGCTTGTCCATGCTCCCACTAGCGGTTGCAACACTGGCGCAAAGAAGCCACTCAGCTGAAAATGCAAACAATCCCGGTAAGACACTCCCGCATTAACTCAGAGCCTGATTAGAGAAATGGCTAACCAAACTTTCAGCAATTATCTTGGCACGTTCAAGGTGGCGTACACTCTCTGCTCTGCTTCTCCATCCTAACCCGGATGAGAGAACACCACTCCCGGTGTCAGTGACAGAAGCTTCCCCTATGGCTCTATCTCTTGCGAATGAGCTTAATCGATTCTTGGAAATGTTTGTTGCAAAGGACCCTGCTGGCCAACAGGATCAGATGAACCATCTGCAGGCTGTCATTCTCGAGTGTACCAAACTGGGCTATGTCGTTCTATCACAGCCGAGTGACTTGAGGTTCGTTTTTAGCAACATTACACCCATTTCAAAAAACCGCAGGATCGTGGTGTGTCCTGGTTTGGAAAGGCTGAGCCAAATCGATGGAACGAAGTATAGATCGCCCAAGGAGGTGGTAGCACCGGAAACTGTGAGTTTGTGAGGGAGAGGAAGCCCATTCACTGCAACCTTTTGGTCATTGAGTTCGTTGATTGGATGATTGGATTTGACGAGCTGAATAAGGCTCGATATGTGGTCCTTCATTGTATAACTTGTTAGAACTATAATTATGTCTAACTATAATTATGACCAGTATTGAGCGTCTCTATGACTGAGTGAACTTATAAGAGACTGACAGTTCCCATCCATGAACAAACAACATATCTTGTTTTGTATGCCATGTCTCGAGTGAGAAAAATCGCCTGGTTAGTATGTGAATGTGTGCTTTTCTTTCTTAGACATGCCGATGGCTGCCTGCATGCGCTTGAACCAAATTTGTAACCAAGACCACAACACTGTAATCCATGTGACATGCGCCCACCCAATACATATCCAATGAACTGCTCAGCTGATGGATTGCATCCGACTATTGACCTGTCTTGCTTGCTTGGGCGTGAGTGGCTGAGAGCTGAGTCTTTTCTCAGAGCCTGCTTCTAGATATGCAAGCCACATGCCTCAATATCACTTTTGGCGTCAGCTCTGAACATGGGTCCTAGCAATATGATAGTGGATGGATATTGTGCAAATCAGAAATAGACTTTCTTCACAGCCTGATTTTGTTTTCTCTTTTCTTGTCTGAGCGGGGAAGACTAATGTGAGGATTGTTGTTTCGCATCTTTCATCACCTGCAGCTTAACAAGGATTAATCAATACCTCGACCATCAGTCACATAGTGTCCTTCTCACTAAAATCATCGGAGTGCTCCATCATATGAGACTATTCACCTCTAATAACACATCATTCTGTCCTAATTCATCATGCCCAACCCCCTCAAGGCAATACATGCAAGTTTCAACCTCCTGACCTGGGCGCTGGACCACGATCAGGTCCCAAATGATATCCGTCGCAGTCTCGAGCTCGTTCGAACATGCGACTCAGATCTTCAGCACCTCATAGAACTACGTCAAGAATGTCTCCATCTCCTTCAGCGCCGCCCAAAGGTTCTTGACCGCGTACACAACATTATCGAGTCAGCTCAAAGAGGACTCCAAGAAGTCTGCGAGATTGTCGAGAGATGTCACCCAGAGACCGACAGAGGTGGAAAGACCACGTTTTATAAACGCATGGCATGGGTGCTTGTAGATGCAAGTGAGTTCAAGAGCCAGGAGCCTATTGTTAGTCGACATCATGCTGCTGTGCTCGCTGAGTTGAACTTTTTGAGACAGATAGCTCTTTTGGCTCCTGTTCCTGAAACCGTGAGAGTTGAGGACAAGTGTGGTGTAAGAGATGAAGCCGCAGTGTTTGATAATGTCGCGCTGCTGGGGGATCTTCTTGGTGGCGTAACGGGCAAGTTGAACATCCCCATCATATATCTTCATCGATACAATGATCTAACAGTATGTGTTACTCTAGCTCACACCAAGAAGCCATCAGTTGTCCAGTCTATTGATCCTCCAAATCCTACCATAGTTTTCAACACAAACGCAGACTCGACAACATCGACGACGCCATCTTCGCTCCAGGTACCCCAGTCTCTTCATAGATCGACGAGTTCGCAGACAATGCATATGGAGCATGCGCCTGAATCACTGCCCGAACTTGTTCCAGTCAACATGAACAGCACAGCTCTACCTAAACCTTTCACTTCAAGTGCCACTTACGATAGTGAGGCCCTCGCAGGATTGAGTCTGCTTCTTGGAGACCCCTTAGACTGGAGACACTCGCCACCTCTGACACCAGCCAACAATGGCCCATTGAATCTACCAGTGACGGCTCCATCTCAAAGACGGCCTGCACACTTCACTCATAATGGTTCTGATCAAAACATTCCACTTCATAGTTATGATAGTGTCTCTGATCTGAGCCAAACTAACCAGCGAGAAAGTCTCAACTACACTCCTTCACGTCTATCATCGAAAATCTCAAGCCCTTATCATCAGCAACATTCACTTTCGATACCCCCAGCAGCCACAAGACCAGCGTCTCAGCTCCACCATATGCCGTCTGGTCACTATCCAGGCACGTGGCCAAATTCGTCTTCTACAACAATATCCTCCATCTCCTCTGGTTTAACAAGACCTGACTACAGCTATATACCGCCTATTGCTGAGCTTGATAGCTCTCCACACCATATGGTTCCCATTGTTGGTGCATTGAACCATCTAAGTCAACCAAACGTGGTGTCAGTGGACCAGAAACTCGCCATCCAAATCAACACAACACCTGTCGAACTTCCAGCAGAGGATAGCCTACCCACAAACATGAACCCATATTCTTAAAGTTTCCGTCCGGGGCTTGACAGGATGTTCAACAGATACGTTACTATGACAAATGGTTTTGAAGCAACTGAGAAGCGACTGTTCAAGTACTACCAGAACTTCAATCATTTTACCCCAGAGCCTACCTACTATGGTCAAATGAGATGGCATGCAACATGTCAACCTGGCTCGAGAGTGTTTGGTAACAAGTAAGATATTCGCAACTCAATTTATTGTCTTGATGACCCTTGGTAAAGACGGGGGCCATCACTACCTAGTAGAAGCACAACCATTTCCCCTTATTTTCATCCCCCGTTCGAGGTGTCGCAACTCTTAAAATCATTCTCTCTCACACGCGAGTTCAATCTATAATAAGAAACATAAACAATGATCAGCCATGCAAACAAAGATCAAAATCAGACCCAAATCCCTAATTTGGCAAACGCGCGACAATAAATTGCCTTGATAATACATGTCGATAATCAATTCCCATTCCTCCTCACACGTCAAGACATATCCCATATTCCCGTACCACATCCCATTCGTGGTCTCAAAAATCGTATCTTGTAGTGCATCCATCCCACGCGGTCTCTCACCTCGAGAGATCGGTCTTCTGTGAGGTCACTCAGTCTATATGCAAAAAAGATGTGTGTTCCTCGTTTCGCTTCATCGTTCCAGCTCATGGTCATGCCGAGTTTCGGTCGAGGAGCCTCTGTTTTCAGTGGCCATCGTATCGATTATCCGACATCTCGTCATTTCATCAGTCAGGCTATGTCGTGAATAGAATAAAGCGTTGCGGTACGGTGTTACTGTGCCGTCCTATGTCGAGGCTGAAAGAGCGAAATTATAACCGATCGCTCAACGTTTTTAATAAACAAAATCATTTCCGTAACTCCGATGCTGATGCCTTTTACCGTCTTTGATCTTACCATCCTCGTGTCGATGATTATAGTCGACATATGTACATTTATTCGACAACTCTAGTCCTCAATAGTTCGCGATGACTCAGGTGAATTCGAGGTGTTCTATACCATCGAACTGAGAACACTTATACTGAGGATCATAATGAGTAGACCGATAGTAACGACTATCAGTAGGGCGAATGAGAACCAACCCAACACCATGGCGCTGGTACCCACACCACTCTTGACAGCTCCGTTTCCGAAATCCTGGGCTATAACCGAGGCGGCCACGGACGCTGTATGTTGCCATAGCACAGATACAAGGACGAAGATGGCAGAGATGAAGATCAGGGCAAGGGCAATTTGAGAGACGGGACGAGACGGGAAAGGCTTGACTTCGCGATCAGAGCCTTCTGAATCAGTCTCCTCGTGCCACCCGGGGAAAGTCGCGAGAAGGAGGAGGCAGACGAAAGCAAAGATGATGGCGATGATACTGAGAATCAGGTTAGTGCGGTTCCCTTTCGGTGTACGCGGAGTGAGAACTCACATGAGATACGGGAATACAATCATATCTTTAAATTGAGCAGCCAGCCAGATGAGGTTGAGAGGATCTTGGTCCACATCAACCTCCTTAGCCAATGCAGTGGCATTGTTGCTGCACAGCCAGGAACCACCATCGGGGTTGATACAGATACCGAAGTAACCAACGCGAGCTTGCAATGAAGCGTCACCTGCGATGTTCTCGATAGCTGAATGGAGGTTGTAGTCGACCTGGGCTGTATCGGGCACTGCTGTGTAGTCCTTGTAGTAGATAGATAGTAGGAAGATGTCGGGGATAAGTGGCGAGGAAGATGAACAGCCAGCGAGAAGCAGTGCTTGTTTTGGTTAGAATATTATCTCATCTATGGGGTAAAATAGCTCACATAATAGAATAATGGCGATGGCGATAAGGATCATCAACACATGGTGATAACCGAGGAATGGAACGAAGCCTAGTGGAATTGGGTGTTAGCGATGCGGACCATATCAGATGAGACATTGGATCGATGTCCCGAGACTAGACAATGACTTACGATACCAGCCGACCTGGACTTTTTGCCTTCTAGAGGACGAGCTGCTGCTGCTGCTCGTCCCGGAACCCATCGTGAATGATGTTGATCCTGCACTCCTTCAACTTGCTGTTGGTTGAAGTAGTTGCGGGAAACAACTGAGTTGTCTGCGCTCGTCCCCCAATTAGGGAGCGACGAACACGAGTTTCTCGAGACCAATATCACTTGGTTTCCTTGCTCTTTCTGTTACCGCTTGGTTGCGTAACACTCTGGAAGCGATCCTGTGACCGACCCTGAACTTCCTCCACTGGACTTGATCAGTCAATCTATCTCGGGAACAACCGGTTCTTCTCGAGGTGAAGGTGAAGAAGCGATGGAATGCGGATGGGAGAAATCGATGTCTCGGTAGACAATCGACACTGGAATGTATGTGGGCTAAAGACGACGGTTGGTGACAACGAGCGAAAGTCGGGCCCTGTAATAGTGAGATCTTTGTTAAAGGAGGTTAAGTTAAGAAGTCAAGTCAAGTTGAGAGTTGGCCACGATGAATCAAGAGCCTTGAAGATCAGTTCACACGTTCTGCTAACGAGGGTGAAGACTTAATGGTTTTGTTAGAGAATCTCCTGGGAAAAGGAGAGAAGGAAAGGAGAGAAGCGGTTAGTCAGTCAATTAGTCGGAGCAGTTTCGTATACCAATACCAGACAATTGGGCGAATATTCGATGGCTGGGAAAGACTTGGGATAAGTACCAACCTCTGGACTTTTCGGTGGGCGATGCAGAGGTGTAGTGACCAGCCACCTATTTACTCGCGTTGGCCTGGCGACGGTGACGTTTTACATGTGGAGTCACAGTTGCCAGCTGGGCGAGCTCTGGACAAGGCAGGGGCCTGAGGGGCTCCTTTCAGCACCGGGCAACCCGCTAACCAGCGTCGCAGAGGGAAGGAGAAAGCCTAGACGCAGTCGGGCGCTAGTCTATAAGGGGCAAGGTGTTATTGGACCTGCAGCAGCGCAGATGAGCAACTTCCTGGGCTTGATCCCTGAACCCTAGGATCTACGATCTTACGTAGGTAGCGCTTCGCCGCAAAGTCGACGCGTTTCTATACGACCAGAGCCCGTCAGCACCCAGATTTTGCCAAGGGGTGCCAAGGATAGAAGCCATAGCGGGACCTCTCTCAGCTTAATGCAGTTGTCATGACGATTTGGCCCCGTTTCGAATGGGCTCTCACTCATCCGTACGGAGTACTATCGACGAGTCCATATTATACCAAGTATTATAGGTTCTTTCTTTGTTCCTATGCCTGGGCTGGCGGCTGGCTACTGACGTCGATAGCCTCAATTGACAAGTTATTGGACTGCGCGAGTATTCGTGCTCATTTGGCGCCTTGATCTATCGTGCTCGGGGCATATTCTGTAGCTGAGATCCATCTCCCTCGGTTATCCTATTCATAACCTGGTCTCAATTCATCTGCCCCATTTGTCCCGAGTAAGCGAGAACTGGCTTGAAACTCCCCGACTTTTGGTCATGGAGTCTCTTCTCCCAAACTCGACCTAAGAAGTCATGGATATTATTATCCACTCTGTCGGAGCCAACATCGGTATCCGCGGCCAAACCGGACTCGGTGTGGACAGAAACTTAGGATCACTCAATTACGGCGAAAACTACGACGCAAGTTTTGTATCAAGACATCGCCACTATGAGGAAATATATGTTGATATTATATAGGATTGAGGTCTTGCTTGCTTCCACAACACAGCTTGCCGTCTCTTCGCATGTTATTCAATGTTTACTTAGACTGCGCTGTTCAATCGGAATTCACATGAACTGCAAAGCTGTTTACACAATTGTCTGACGACGACACCTCTCTCAATAGCACAAGATCAACATGATATGTAAACTCTTTCCGTCGTAACCGTGAGCTTATTCCTCCGAGAGAGCCGTGATATCCATCATGACAACCCTCATCCCATGAGAACCCAACCACCCGACTAAACTCTCCAGACTTGGCGTTCAGCCACCCGCTAATTTCAGATCCTTTCACTTACCGCAATTGACTTCAAGTACGACTCTCTTCGAATGAAGTCGGTGTCGGACGTTTCGAATTATTCTTTCTCCGCTCGGAATACTCTTTACACTCCGCGCTTGTCATGACATGCGAATTCATCTCAGCTTCCGGAAACACTTGTATCTAGAAGAAGTATGTAGCTATCGGATTTAGTGGGGCATACTCCCCACGTCATTTAGAGTAGCTACGTTGCGCTATGAGACTCACAAACACCAACGCATAACTACTATACACAACATGGCAGCTGTAGCCGCCAACAACCAAGGAACATCGCTCGATATTCGAGTTGAGGACTTCCTAGATGATAAGCTTCAGTCTACTTCCGATCTCGAGGATCTCGACACACTTATCGCAAATGTTGAGATTCAACGAAACCAGCTGCAATCACAGCTAGATACAGCTGTGAAAGAGCTCGAAGAGACCCGACGCACTGCCGATGATCGCCAGGGGTCACTTGCTTCTCGCATAGAAGAGTTTCAAAAGCTTCAAGAGAGCATTGATCTTCGTGCTCAGATCTATGCTGCCTCGGATGCCCCAGATCAGGCCATCGAACGCCTCAAAGCGCCTATGAACAAGATCAAGGCCGTCGAGCGTGCCCAGAGCTACCTTGTTCTCTTGCAAGACGCTGAAAAATTTAGAGCAGAAGCGAGATCATTCCTGCCTCAGAACCCTAAAGCTTCATTGGAGCCTTATATCAAGCTGAAACAGCATGTTCAAAAGCTACAAGGCCTACCAGGCCAAGAAGGTCTTCACCTCGTTGCATATGCCGAAGCCGTGACAGCTTCACTTTGGGATGAGATCAAATCTACTATGTCCGGGGAACTTGAGGCCGTCTTGAAGCAGAGGAAGTGGCCCAAGATTGACACCCATTTACAGATGGACGAGGAATGGATTAATTGCATCGAAAAGCTCATCGATCTTCAAAAGCCGGAAATAGCACACACTGACAAGCTTGTCACGTTGCTACCGTTTGAAATCATGGCCTCCATCTTTGTCTCCGAGTTTCGTTTCCATTTCCTCAGCGACAAGCCAACTAGTGGTGCCCAGGCATTTGGAACTCATTGTCTCACATGGTTTATCGCACTGGTCGAGAAATGGGAAGATTTCTTCCGGGATAATCTGGGCTATTTACTAGCAGAGAAGTTCCGGGACACTGCTGTAGCGACCACCCTGGCTTATATAGACCCTGTTTCTGCCTTTATTACCTCACTCCTCCCAGTGCTGAAGGAGAAAACCTCATTAGTTGCACTCGAAGCTATCAAGAGCCCCTCCTTTCTCAGCAATTTTATGTCACAACTCATGGCATTTGACGAGAATGTTCGCTACAAGTTTAACTACGACGGCGGTGATGTTGAGAACGGATGGTCTGGCTTAACCGCACATATACTGGATGACCATTTTGATACGTGGTTCAAGGCCGAGAAGGATTTCGCTCTTGAGAGGTATAATACGATCATGGAGTCACAAGATGCCCGCAATATCGATTATGATTATGCGCTCCAGGGCAAGATGAAGCCAACATATGCTGCTGTGCGTGTCACCGATCTTCTGCGATCTGTGACAAGTCAGTACCAGAGGGTGCGTACCTTTAAGCACAAAATTCGCTTCTTGATCGGCATTCAACTTGAAATCTTGGATGCTTATCACGACCGCCTTCGAGACTCACTCCAGGCTTATCAGAGCATGTCTACGACCTTTGGCCGCACTTTGGCTGCGAATAAGGAGGACCTTGCTATTCTTGAGGGTACAGGTGGTTTCGAGGTACTCTGCAAAGTGATTGGCAGCGCTGATCATATTGTCAATACTCTGAAAGACTGGAGCAACGAGGAGGTATGTAAGCCGCCTGAAAGTCATCTCATCAATCTAACATTCTAGTTCTTTGTCTCTTTATGGGATGAACTTCAGACTCGAGCATTGCACAGATCTAGCCAGGGCAACAATATTACGAGTACAATGAGCTACGATGATGTCAAGGATCGCACGTCTACAGCAGTGGGAGAGAAACATGAAGATGGGGCTCTATTTGATGAGACAGCGAGTGCCTATAACATGCGACGCAAGGCTGCTCAAGAACTTCTCGTTGGCGCTTTGGTCGAGTCGCACAATAAAGCCTTCCGAGCATACACCACCCGTGTTCAATGGACAACTGTTGGTGAAACTGCCATCCTTGGTAAGCCTGCATGCCGTGCTGTTCCCAACGTATCAGCTAACGCGGTAGCAGATGAGCTTGCTATTACGCCAGAACTTGATGAGCCACTTCGCATCGTCCAGCGCAACTTTGACTTTCTCATCAGAGCTCTTTCGACTGCAGTGTTCCGCCGCGTCTGCCGAGAAGCCCTTGTCAAGCTTCAAGATTATCTATGGCAAAGTGTCCTTATGTACCAGTCGTTCACCACTTATGGTGCAGCCCAGTTCCGTCGCGATGGCGCTGCCTTGGTTTCTACTATCGAACGCTACATCCCTAGTGGTTCATCTGTCCTTGACAACTTGACCGAGGGTATGCAGCTCCTGAGTCTTCCGGTTGAAGCGGGTGAGACGAGTGGCTTGACACTCAAGGAAGCCAGCGATCGAGTCTTCACTGACAACGAAGAGGCGCGCAAAGTCCTAGAGGAACTCCATCTTGAAGGGTTGTCACCGCAAGGCGCAAGAAACATTCTGCAGCGTCGTGTAGAGAACAACGAGAACGTAGGGTGGTAAAACGAAATAAACTAAAATTGGGTATATCATCACGCATTCGATGCCTTTTTCCAAGATCTATCGCTCATGCCTCACGTGTTGAATTTGTCCGTGGCCTTCTAAAAATATCATTTCCCTTCTTGTTCTAACCATTGAGCCCCCCAATACGTTTTATTGCATCAAAAGATCTTCCATTTTCCATTTTCCGCACTATTCGCTTTTGTTTAGCTGTTAAGAGCTCGCATGGTCATCTCGACAACAATGAAAGTTCCCGCGCTGACAGGCATAGCTCGTGCCAGTGTAGGTCCGATTCCCTTCCAGAAGCCAGCCGCTCCCTCAGCTCGCCAAGTCTTCGAAAAGCAATCTCGCATGGTGGCGTATTTTTGGTTGGCACCGAAACCGTCGGTCTGCATCTTGCTCTTGATGACATCGAAGGGGTAGCTGGAAAGCCAGAGAACTTCACCTGCAAGACCACCGTAAAGAGCAATCTTGTAAGCGGGGATATCCTTGCGGTCGATCTTGTTGCGGGCAGCATCGGAGTTCATCATATACTCAAAGGCAGTAAACCAGGAACCGTAGGCGAACGCCTCTCGCCAGATGGTGACAGCCTGACCGCGGTAGATGCCACTCAAAACACCATTGTGAGCTCCAAGCTTACGGATGCAGTCACCAGGACCATCGTATAGACGACTGGCGCCGTGAGGCTGGCTCTGAAGGCGGATACGGATATGCTCGATGGGACCTGAGAGGACCGAGTTGGAGACACCAGCAAAGGCACCCGCGGCACCGTATTGAGGGTAAGACAGTTCGGCTCCGTTGTTGCGAGTTTGGAACCAGCGCTTCGCGGCGTTGAAGGCACCGAATTGGACGGAAACACAGGCACCGATCCCGATGAGTGGTGTAAGCGTTCCCTTGTAAAAGGCGAGGGCACCCTCGTTCTTGTAGATTGTGCTGGCGGCGTTGATGGCAGACGAGTATTGTGTTGTAGTTTGCAGTCGGACCTTGACAATGTCAAAGGGTTGGCCTGAGATTAGAGCGTTAGCAATTGGGTTGAATTCGTACTGTTGCACAAATACGCTGGTGACGACATCATGGTGGAGGGTAAGCTTATCGTGAGTCAGGTCTCTCCTCTTCGCTCCCCAGCTCAGAGAAATCTTCTTTTCACCTTTGCGCTGACCGACTCCCCAATAATTGAACGAAAGAAACATCAAGACTTACCAATCAAGACCTGCGCGATTCCTCCAACAGCACCAGAGAAAAGATCCTTGGCCGTCTCAATGGCCGGGCTCTGCTTGGCCGACTCCAGCTCAAGAGCGTCCATCTCTTCAGTTTGGTGGGGTGATCACAAACACCTTTGTCCTTCTTTTCTCCTAACTAGCAATGAAGCTCTCAACAGCAAAAATGTGACAAAAAAGTAGGTGAAGCTCGCCAGAGATAAGACAACAGAGGGGGAGGAAAAGATAAGAAACCCAAACCTAACTTAGGGCGCGCGAATCGATATCGCAATCCGGGGTTGATTTATCGTGGAGGGCGTTCGGCAAATGACGTGCTAGCATTACAAAGCCGGTAACGGACCCGGACTGTCGGTGTTGAGATACAACAGTACAAGTAGAGTTCGGAGAAGAACCCGTCACAACCTCATGGAAATCGTGGGGAATCACACCGTCTCTGTACTGCAATTTCCCCGACACTTTTATCGGCATCTTCTCCGGGGGCCGTTCCTAAGATGTACCTTTCTACGGATAGCAATTTCATAATGAAAATGCCCGTTGAAAAGGTGGACACCGACTTCGGGCTAATCAAAGCCGGAACTCGGGATCTACGCTCTAGAACCGCGAGAAACCGACATATATGTGCCTACCTACTACGGAGTAAGGTAGACTAGGTATGTATGATTATTTGTGTATATGAAATTGTTCATTATTTCAAGATCGTCAGTCTGGATCTTTTATATCAGGCAATACTCGCTTCTATTGTCACACCCAATTCCCTTCTCTTCAGTATCGTCTCACTCCTTGCTTCTCATCTTTCGCATCATTCTGCGCCTGCGCATGCTGCTCAATAGCCTCCTTGAGTTTTCCAACCACTTCAGGCTGGTTACTGAACGCAGTCATGAGTAAGCTCCCTAGTTCAGCTTCCACCTTCGCGATTGGCTTCGCTCCGGGCTTTCTGTTCTGCGAGTCGTTCATCAGAGTGCCCCAGCGATGTGTGAAGTTGTAGATAGACTGTCGCAGTAACTCATCAAGCTGCTCGTTCATATCCTCAACAGTCAAGGTTTTAGCTGTCACAGATGGTGTGCCTCTAGACCACAGACCGCCACCGATGATGTTGGAAAAGAAACCGACCCAGTTCTGGGGGCTCAGGGTGTCCCAGATGTGAACAAAATGCTGCATAGAAGCACCATGGTTTCGAATGTCACCGATCTCCAGCGAGACCAGTTCATTCTTTATGATGAGCAAGTTTTTCACCATAAACAGGTCAGGATCTGTGCCAGCCTTTAATGACTGTATCCTTGCTTCGGCACGTTGGAGCACCTGAATGGTTTCCCGAACAATATTGAACACAACTGAGCTATTCTTCGACTACATACTCGTTAGCCAAATTCAGTGCCAAAGTACAATTAACTTACAGATCTTTCTTTCGGCATGCAATTCTCATACATGCTCAGAAGTTTGATGGCTTGTTTGACCAAGGGATGGGCGTTTGATGACGCTACGCCACCGACAACAGGTCCGATCTTGAGAGAAGCGTCTTGAACAGGCGCCTTTGTGATCGTTTTTGTGACTTCGGCTTCAAAAACCGTATCTGTCAAGGGCCATAGATGATGGGCAAGAAGTTGTGAGGTGTATTGCTTGCATTTGATGAAATATGGCGATTCCATATCATCTAAATCAGCACCAAAATATTCGTTGGCTAATAAGCCCACCACGTTGCACGTAGTCTCCAATGGTGCAGTCTGTAGGACAGTTTGTAGGTTAGTCACCAAAGGCGTCAAGTTGCCAGGATGAGCAATGGTGGTGTTGATGGGTTTGATCGCCTGGAACACTGAGTCTGCTGCTTGTGTCCATATGGGCTCCAGATCGAAGAGTTTCACGAACAGATTCTCCTCGTTGTACATGCGTTCGAAGCATTGCTTGATAAAATTCCGCGATGCTGTCTCAGCCGAAAGGCTCTTGACTTCTTTATTGAAATCTGCAATATCAGATTGCGTCAGAACTTTCAAGTCGCGATCTCGCGTCGTGAGATGGGTATGGATGATGTTATTGGCTGTGTTTGCGTAAGTCTCAAAGTGAGAACAGGACTCGTTTCGCTGGCCGTAAGAATCATATGCGCGGCGTATAATTCGGTGAACATTGGGTATCAAGCCATACGAGTCCAGCATCATCTCTTGGAAACGACCATACGCAAGCGCATGGCGAGCCGACTCGGATTTTGTAGCTATAATCTGACGTCCAACTTCAGGCGATATCTTTTCCAATGAGGTCTTATAGCCATGTTCAAGAAGATGAAGGGCTTTTGTGAGGAGCGCAGTGTACCGTGCAAGATAGGTATCGCGGTCGCGGTATGTCGGCTAATTGCATTAGTATCTGCTTTTTAGAGCGAATGGAACCAACTCTTACATGATTCTCCATAAAGACGATGCAGGCGTCAATATTCTCGACCATCTCTCCAAAGGAGGCATCATCGACCAATCGGCTGGCGCCTGGCGCATTGAGACGTCTTGTTGCATTATCGAGGTACGCATAATAATGAAGGTCAGTTCCGACTTCGTCGGCTAATACCTCCAATCTTCTTTGTTCCTGCAAAAGTTCTTCGCATTGCGATTGAAAAGTTGACGTTTGCGCTTCGACGGAGCTAAAAGAGTTCGATAGGGAGGCAAGGAGTTTCAGCGTCGCGTTTGCATCTTCGATGAGCCCATCCAAGTGACGTTCCGTGACAGTAAGTTGGTCGCGGTATAGTCTAGCATCGGTCAGTGCTGCCTTCGTAGAAATGCCATCTTCGTATGACGCAGTATGCATACAAATATTCCTGCTGACTGGCATCCAACAATTGCTCATCGAACGAGTCCAGGCTAATGGCATCGTGTTTTTCAAATTTCTGACCAGAGTCTGAAAGCGTGAGAGCTTCCCATGCTCTGCTGTGCTTGTCGGTCTTCTTAGGCCGTGGTCGTGTGTCTTTGGACAGCTGTTCTTTGACCACTCGATAGAAATCGGAGTAGGAACTGGCTCGGCGAAGGACCGTTGGTTCTGGTGGAGTGTCGGTATCCTCGATTTCTTCGTAGACGTTTGGCAAAGGCGTCGCAGGTTCGTGTGCTTGGCCTATTTCCTAAACCCAT
>JABSTL010001459.1:0-20062 GCA_013759095.1 Fusarium sp. NRRL 29148 | reverse complement strand
TATTATATCTTTGAAATCACTTACAAGCTATTCAACTAATTAGTATTAGCATCGACCTTACTAAGCCAAGATGCACGGTATCCAACTACACTAGCCACAGATGATCCCGTGCCCAGAAACAGTTCGTAGAAAGCTAGGGCAGCCTCTGATTTCGGCCATGACTGTATCTCGGTGACTCTTCTATTACCATTGAAGTAACCAACGATTGTGTGTGTCAATGCCCCTCCCAAGGATGTACAGCTTTTACTCATGGAACCAAGTTCTTGTGTACTAGGTATCACTTGGGCAGTCGTTCGCTCCGATTCTTTGTCAGCGAATATGGTCAGATGCCGAGTCCGAGTCAACATGTGGCTGCTTTGAGGCAAGCGACCTTTCGGACGCTTCAGATGGAACACACATACATCGACGACCCAGGCCACTTAGAAGATGGATCGTCAGAAAGCGATCTAGATCTTCAGGAAAAGGATTTAGAGATGGGAACGTACATTGACGGACTCGTCATAGAATATCAGGTGTTTTTACTTCGTGCCTCCGACGACTCGTTTTATGAAGCCGGAGAGGACTGCGAAGATTATAGTGCTGAAGTAAGTAACAGATGGCATTTGCGTGCTATGGAGTCCTGGGATTTTATCTGGCCACTGAGATTGAAAGAAATTAAGCAAGAGTTGGCATCCTCGTGGAATCTAGATCAGGAAGTCTTGGAGGATCCTGGGGTCTCTCTTTGGACGGAAGATGAAGAAGAAACAGAGGAATATGTGATATGGTCAGAGGAGGAGGGGGAGTAAGGGGAGTAATGGGAGAATGATGATGAAAGACGCTCGTTTCGTGAGGTGATGGACGCGCTTGAAATGATTGAATAGGTCATGAATAGACGTTTGCATACGGATCTAAGCCTTGAACGCCGCAGTACTAGGTTTTCATGATGTTATGAGAACTAATTAGGCGATGCAATAATAAGTGATTGACTTTAACTTCAACAGGAACCGGAGAATGAGACGATATTTGCCAAAGGAGAGCGGCTATGTAAGTAGTAGGTAGCCAAGGAAAAGGAACAAGATCAGTGTCGGATGCCAGCTTAGGACAAACGTGTTTCCGTTAGTACTACTGAATATATACCTGTTTGGCTACCGTATAAATGAGACTGGATCAGTTTTTATTTTGCTGAGTTGGACTGTCAGTTGAGATAAGTTGGCCCTTCATAGCATGGAGTTGAAAATGATGAAGCAAGAGAGGCTGCAGCCTAAGGGCGACCCACTATGCTCTGAAGTCTGACGAATCATTTCTGTCAATGGGGATAGTCAGCACATCCTAGCTTCTCCTTGGCTTCACTTCATCTTTGACCTCACTTCATCTCATCAACAACTTACAACTCATGCTGCAGTCGGCGATATACGCGCGACAATGAATTACTGGATTCTTACTTGACCTAGTAAGACGAATCTTACTTTTTGGTTCTGTTCCGTATCGTATAAGCCCTTATTGACATCAGATCATTTCCCCAAAGCTATTGGCTTACACGGCCGAGACGGCGCAGCTCCCTGCAACTTGTGGCCTGAGGACACCAATCCTCCTCCTACCTGGTATATATATCAGCCGTTGCCCTCCTCCTTCGACTCCTTCCCCTCCTTTCTTTTACATCCATTTCATCATCACGATATCCTCCAAACCTGGTCCTTCATCACTAATGGCCAGAATCAAGCAAACAAAAAGACAATCAACACACATACAGAAGACTACTACCCCTAAGCCTCAACCCACTTACACCATGGCTTCCTCTGGCAGTGTCTTCTCTGAGACTCTACAAGAGATCACCAACACCAAGCTCCAGGAGCTGTCCAAGAGACGCTCTCGTTTTGAAGAAGCCAAGGCGGCGATTCTTTCTTCCGTCGAAGCAGAGAAGGATGCTGTCAAGCGTCTGGCCATCTTGAGCGACGGTGTCAAGAAGTGCTTCTCTATCAAGCTTACCAAGGAGAACAAAGTCATCTTAGGCTTCAGCAGTCACAAGCGCCTTGAGATCGACCTCAAGAACCTCGACCGCTTTCTTGGCCAGGCTAAGACTGATCCTTCCGTGTCGCAGAAGATGTTGGCTGCTTGGGAGGAGTCACTCACTCGACAGCTTAACATGCAAGCCCTGCAGTATCAGTATGCTTGGCTCTATGGCGAGCTCGTGACCGAGTGGCTTTCCGGCGATAAGAAAAAGGATCCAGAGGCAGATGTCGAGATGGGCGAGGCGTTCGAGGACGTCGGCGACCAGGCAAAACTTCAGTCCAGGATGGACTGGGAGGACACCGTCTTCCAAGCCGCCGACATTGATACTAAGGCCCTCAACAGTTACCTCGAACATCTTTTCGGCTGTAACAATAAGGACAAGAAGGCTATGGTTAATAGTCTTAAGGTCCTTCGGCGGTGCGTCTCTGACCATGAAGCATCCATCTCAACACCCAATCAGTTCACTGTTGGCTCCCTCAAGTGGATCATTCCCGGTCTTCACTCGTCAGATCTCCTCTCCAATGAGAAACGAGAAGTGCTCAAGGACTTTGAAAGCAATGATATGATCTTGAAAGAGATTGCAGACGTCCTCAACATGCGAATCAATGCTCTTGAATCATGGACCTGGAACTCTGAGACTCCTGTCCCCGTCTCGATGGAGAAGAAGATCAGCGGAGTCTTCAACATCCATATGCATGAGGACTTACTCCAAGCCATCTTCCTCCAGTATATTGGTGTTAAATGGAGCGTTTTCTTCAAGATAGCCTTCAAAAGGTTTCGTGATTCTGTAGCCTGGAAATTGGAGAGGCAAGAGATCCCTCGAGACGACCGACGACGACTTGGCTACTACCTTGGCCCACTTTCAGACTCACCGTGCCTGCAGCGTGAACGTGTCAAGGTCAATGAACAGAGATATTTCATGGCACAACTTATGGACCATGTGGCCGAAATCACAGGCACTGCCGACGGTGAAGAGGAAGCTGAGTACGAACGTTTCGCCGCCGACACCAAGAAGCGTAAAGTTGTAGTTCAGGCTATGCAAGCGCCTCGTAGACAGCTTGCTAGCAAAGCATGCCGAAAGTCAGCACCATCGACCGGAGGCGTGGTACAGGGCGGTGCCATGAGACATCGCAGGATCATGAATACGAGCAATTTTGCTGCTGAGGTTGACTACTCTGATGAGGAGGAAGAAGAAGAAGAAGATGACGATGATGATGAAGACGACAAGTCCCGCAGCCCAATGGCACTCAAGCAGACCTTGCTTCATCTGCTGTCTACAGAGATCACCATCAACACTCATATTTACGGCGAGATGACGGCATTCCATTCCGTTTTTGACGACTGGAACCCAAAGCTTCCACATGAAACTGTCTTTACGATCCTCAAGTTCCTTGGTGTCTCGGACACGTGGCTTGAGTTCTTCAAGAAGTTCCTTGAGGCACCTCTCAAGTTTGTGGACGATGACGACTCGTCTGCACGCAAGAGGCGTCGTGGTACTCCAGCAGCTCATGTTTTGAGCGATGTCTTTGGCGAGGCGACCCTGTTTTGCCTCGACTTTGCTGTCAACCAGGCTACCTCCAACAACTTGTGGAGAATCCATGACAACTTTTGGTTCTGGTCACCTGACCACAAGGTCGCCGTGAAGGCCTGGGACGCCGTTGATGAGTTCACCATCGTCACTGGTGTCAGTGTCAACCCTACCAAGACAGGCACAGTCCGCATCTCCAAGGATAGCAATGTGACTCTTCCTATCGATGATTCACTACCAGAAGGGGAGATCCGTTGGGGATTCCTTCGCTTGTCACCCAAGACAGGTCGGTTTGAGATTGATCAGAAAATGGTCGACTCTCATATCAACGAACTTCACAAACAGCTACTTGACAAGCGCAAGACTCTTCTTGGCTTCATCCAAGCCTGGAACACATATGCTGCGACCTTCTTTACCTCCAACTTTGGTAAAGCAGCTAATTGCTTTGGTCGTGAACACGTCAACAATATGCTTTCAACTCACAAGAAGATTGAGGAGCAGGTCTTCACAAAACTCTCGGATGGGCAAGTTACGAACGTGGTTGAGTTCTTGAAACAGGAAATCAGCCAGAGGTTCGGCATCAAGAATATCCCCGATGGCTACCTCTACTTCCCCATGGAACTTGGCGGCCTTGACCTGCAGTCGCCGTTCATTTCTCTTATGCAGATTCACGATGAAGTCTTCAAGAACCCATCTCAGCCTATGCTCGACTTCCAAGAAGATGAGCGTCATTCATACGAAGGCTACAAGCAAAAGTTCCTGAGCGGCAAAACTCGCCACGAACGGTACGCCCTAGACGAACCAGACTGGGAACCAGCAACCGAGCACGAGAAAGAAACCTTTATGCCCTTTGAAGAGTTCATCCGCTACCGCGAGGCTTTCTTCTTCGACCACTTCAAAGCTACCAACAGGCTGCACCGCATCTTCCGCATGCTCATGAAGAGACCTACCGAGAGCAAGGTTGAGACCGATGATGGAAAGATATCTGCTGCGATGGAGCAGCTGCGCGGGGAGTCGAATTTGCAGGGTATTACGGGATGGTGGAACAACATGGATTCGTATTGGACTTGGGTTGCTACGTTTTATGGACATGAGATTGTTGAGAGGTTTGGGAGGTTGAATATTGTGAATATGGAGTTGTTGCCTATTGCGATGGTTACTTTGTTTAGGGATAAGCGTGTTAAGTGGCAGGGTTAGTTTGGATCGAGATATAGAGGACGGATTGGATACTGTTTCTTTGAGATGTGACGAATCGCAGGGATCAAGTTGATGTTCGTAAGAATATCTGCCAGAATGAAATTTCAATTTTGCGTATGAAAAGATTGAACTGCTTGATAGGGTTGATAGACACATCTGTGTAGCTGGAATCAAAGCCTCAGTCTGACAGGCTTTGAATAATCTTGCGAAATATTTGCGATGAAGGGCCTTTCGACTGTGGGAAAATTCATCGGATATAGAGAATCTCCCTGCCGTCTTTGGCACTATTGCTTCATCCATTCATCCAAACTACATGTTCTTCTTCAGTAAAAACTCTTTTCCAAGTATCTATCCCTCAAAGTGCCCATTGTTCGACAATCTCAGCCAGAGTTGTCTCGCTGCCAACATTACCTGGGAATACAACAAAAGGCACAGACCGATGCCGACTTGCCTCTTCATCACATCTCCAGAGAGGCACACCCGGCGCAGCCTGACCCACGATTAGAGCTCTCCTCATCTTGAGACCCTTGGTAGCTGCATCCGAAGAGGTGATTCCTCCCTTGGCGATAATATATCGTGGCCGTACCTGGATGTTGACTAGGAGGCGAACAAGTGCAGCAGCCACCTTGGAACCGATCTTCAGCGAAGAGATAGCTTCTTCGGTCTTGATTAACGTCCGTGAAGTCATGACCAGGACGTCTCTTCCCGCGCTGATGAGTCTGGTAGTCTCGGAGATAGCATGGTCTACTATCTTCTGCTCATGTTCAGGAGATTCGATGATCTGAGCTACATCTAGCTCAATCACTTCAAGATCAGCACCCCTGCGCTCACGCAACGTCTTGAGCTGCGCTGTCGTTTTGGGTACGTATGATCCAGCTAGAATGAGACCACCAGTCCTTGGAGCGTTGAGATCGGCCTTAAGGGAGACTTCACCCCAAGTCTTGGGTGGAATTTCTTTGATTCCGAGCCTTGATGATACAAAAGCAGCTGCAGTGCGGTAAATGAAGCGGTAGCCCTTTTCCTCAGCAGCCAAGAGGCCTGCAACGAATACATTCATATCCGAATCCGCAGCAGCATTAACAATGATCACACGGTCCGCACCGCGCCCTCCACTCTGGAGCTTCTCTTCGACCTTGGCTGGGCCGCCGCAGCGTAGATCCTCCAAAGTAATGGACGTGAAAGATGATGCTGTGAATCTCGATCCGTATTTCTCGAGGATATACTCCCGAAGGTTAGAGTTCTTGTACCCGAACGTAGCATCCTTTGCAAATGAAGTCTGCGCGGCAGGGATCAGCTGGTCATCTTCCTGCACATAATGAACATCGTCAATGGTGAATCTGCCTCCTTGACGGAAGAAAGGTGCAAAGACCCAACCGTCGGATTTACCGAGGACCTCCTCCACTGCTTCAGGTTCCTCGGGTAAATGACCGCGCAGTGTTGAGTCGCCACGCAGGACTATCTCAACGGCCTTGCCACTTTCTTGAGCGGCCCTTTTCACGTTTGTCGTGATCTCGACGATGAGCGCCTTTGCTTCGGTAGGTGGGAGGGCTCTACTGTTGGTCAGGATGAAGAAACCGTGGCAATCCGTTCTGAATTGTTCCTTGAGAGTGTGAATATCCCAAACGGCTAGAACGTCGATGTTGTTGCAGGTCTGAGTTCCTGTGGGGTCATCGTCGAGAGCGACGAGGACAGGCATGGCACCGCTGTCGACGCGGGCTTTTGTTGACTCAATCAGATCGGTGGTGTACTCAGCAGGGAGAGCAGCCAATGCAGCCTTTGCTGGCAGTGGTACCACAGAGTCTTCGTACGTAGCAGGAGATGGTACCGTGGCAGACGCACTCTTGCTCACGTCTGACCCAGCAGCCTCCCAAAGTCTTACCACGCCCGCATCCGACTCTCTAGCCCATCCTCGAGCAGCCCCATCGATATAGAGTGTATGAGCCACCGCCGACATGGGCGTATAACTAGCCAGCCTCTTAGCTTCATTCAGAACGATACCAAGATCCTTGATAAAGATGGCCAAAGCCGAATGGGGAGTCCAATCCGCTTCGAGCATCTGCGTAGCCCTGTTCTGAAACATCCAGCTCCAGGCGGTAGACTCGTTGAAGACGTCATATACTTGTCGTGTGTCAAGACCAACGCGGGATGCGAATGCTAGTGCTTCTGCTGCTGTTGCGATGTGGACTCCTGCGAGAAGCTGGTTGATGAGTTTAGCGGAAGATGCTGCGCCGACTCCGCCTTTGACGTTGTAAATGTTGGAGTCTTTGCCTGCCATGGCCAGGATGATGCCGCGGACGGATGCGAGTGCTGAGGCTGTTCCTGAGCAGATCATCTGTACTCAGTCAGTATTGATTGCTCCATATTGAGTCGAAGATGGGTGCTGCGTACCGTGAGATCACCCTTTGCTGCACGAGCAACACCTCCACTAACAGGTGCATCCACGAGGCTAAGGCCCCTACCAAGAGACTCCAACCTGTCACCGATACGGCGAGCCTCAGAAGGTGGAACAGTTGAGCTGAGTATAACCGTCGCGCCATCGGCCAGCTCCTCAACAGCCTTGCCAGCGCCAAACAGAACGTCCCACGCCTGCACAGCATTCTGGACCATGAGGACCAACGCAGCAGTGCCCTTGGCGGCGTCAGCTGGCGAGGTTGCTGCGATGGACATCCCACTCGGGCCACTGGCTGCGAACTTCTCAACTGATGGAGCCCAGACATCGTAGCCTTGTACGGAGAAGCCTGCCCGGACGAGGGACTGCGCCATGCCTTGGCCCATTGCTCCCAGGCCGACCATGCCAATCGTTGCCGCTGATGGCGGTGTCTTTGGTGGGGTAACGTCTACGCAAGGCTTGCTGGAACAATTGCCAATTCCATCAGTAGGCGTAGTTTTCTGGTCCTGCGATCTGAACAATTTGACTAGACTGGAGACGTGTTCGGGGCCATATCCCTGGGCAGAGGCGAGTAGACAAACTTGCTCACTGGCAGAGCACAGTGGTAAAGGGAAGTTGAGGCTTTTGGATGAAGACGTGACAATATTCTAGATCTTTGTCAGCGAGCTATACATCCTGTTTGAACAAGTGACAGTGTCTCTATAGAATCTTTCACCATGGGAGCAACTTACAATTTTATGTAACAGCGACCCAATCGAAGGCTTCAAATTCGGGTCTCCTTGCAGCATATGAGGAACAAGCTCCTCATACGCCGAAGAATTGCCTGCAGCGTTGATGATGATGCTGTATATCTCATTGGCGTCAATGCCGGCTTTGGAAGCAAGACCAGTAGCCTCAGCCGCCGTGACAGCATGCGTCGCCTCCAATAAACAGCTTGCCAAATGAAGCTTATTCGCTGCTCCAAGGCTGCCGGAAATGATATGCACGTTGTGATGAGCCTGTGATAAGAAGGATACACTTTCGATGGCGGCTGTTGAACCCGAGATCCAGATGGAGCTCTTGGTCATGCTGCTGCTGTTTCTGGTGCTATATGAGACAACAGAGCAGTCAAGGATCTTAATGTCCGGTCGACCAGCTTCTGTGAAACGAGAGACTAGGTCTTGGTAGAAATCTGGCAGAGTGAGGCATTCGAGGATGAGGGACGCATCCTTGAGCAATGCTTGAAGTTGGTCAGCGAGATGTGCGATGGATGTAATCTTGTCCTTACAGACAGTGTATAAGACCAGAGGACGATCCCAGAAGCATCTCACCCAAAGCTTCTGCGTCATTCTCCTCAACCCAGATAATCTGGCTGTGTTGGGCAACATGATGGACCGAGTCTGATTGCTGTACTTGTCCAGATTCAATAAACTCAAAATTTTCCGAAGACCTGTCGTAGTATCTGGTTGTGCCAGGGAGATGTGATTGTAAAGCCTCTGCAATTTTGGCTTTTTCTGGGCTGAAGCCAATAAACCCGATAGAAGAAGGGCACGACATGGTTGATGGCTGTGATGTGAATAAACGATCCGTCAAATAACAACATGAGCAAAGGCAACGGCCTTATAAGCCATCGAGCCACCTCGGCGACTGTTACCAATAATTGCCTTCCCTTTCAGCACAGTCAAGTCTTGCATTTGCCGTACGTAAGTACCTACATTTACAGTTGATCTACAACGGCATATCCACTAGGCAGGCAATTGTGTCCCAATACAGTTAGAGACACTCTTCCGAGCGGCGAAAGCGGCTTGAAGTCCGCACCCCCTCAAACGACCCATTGGTTCATTTTCGGATCCAGCGCGGTCATCCAGCCGTCCTTGACTCACCTCACCCTGTGATATACGTACTGCCCCAGCACCGCGGTCTTCATACCGAACCATCTGCTCTCCCCGGATTGTTAGCCGCCCCAGATACTTCCAAGTTCCCCGTGGAGAACACGTCGACTATGAAGAGAACCCACACTGCTCTGGAAGCGGATGAGTACGGGCCGGGGGACGCTTCCGGCGCTGCCATTCGTGGATCCAAAGTATCGAGAAAGATACGAGCCTGTAAGTGGCTTTCACAGTCATAGGAATACTGAGTCTAACAGAAATCCAACAGGCCAGAAATGCCATACACGCAAGATTCGCTGCGTTACACAAGACGGGGCACCCAAGTGCATACGCTGCACCAAGAATGGCTTCGAATGCGTCGTCAACAAGAATCTACAGGATCTGTTAGAAGGTGAACATGACTGGAGAAAATACATGGAGCAACAGATGGAGTCCATGCGTGCGTCAATGGTAGAAATGAAGGCGAAGCTCGACAACCTGCAGTCAACTCAGCAGCAAATGGCGCTCGCGACCACCTCCCCAGAGACGGTCTCCCGTCTCTCAGCTCCAACGCCTCATTTGACTGCCATGACGAGAGAGAACTCCCCTGAAAACCATAGTGTCTCTAGAGACGAAGGCGCTATTGTCGATGCTCCTATGGTGAGTCTTTTTCGAGCGACAAAGCTTCGCAATATCAGAAGTGATCCCAGCCACGACGGCAGAGCAGCGCTAGACCGCCATCGCCAACCAGACTTTATTTCACAAGGACGGATCACTCTTGCTGAGGCAGAACATCTCTTTGTTGTATTCAAGGGTACGCTCAACGCTTATCTCTGGGGCGGTGTCGCTCTCGTCCACGATACCCTCTCTTCGGCCAGGGAATCATCCTCACTCCTCGTCGCAGCCATCTTAGCCGTAGCCGCACTCCACACCCGAGACGACGGTCAGAGCTTCGACCGCTGCTACGTCGTGTTCGCCGAACTCGCCAGCCAGGCCATGTTCCAACGATACCATACTCTCGACGACATCCGGGGTCTCTGCATAGGAGCTTTCTGGCTCTCAGACCTAAGCTGGAAACTTTCCGGCCTGGCTGTACGCATCGCTACGGAACTCAATATCCACCAACATTGTGCCAGGGCTTTACGCGGGGAGACCTCACATTGTGAGAAGGCGAGGTTGTGGTATTTGCTTTATGTTTGTGATCATCACTTTAGCATTGCGTACGGGAGACCGCCCGTGATAGCTGAGGATGTGACTTTGATCAACCATGAGGGATTCCTTGCACTTCCCGGGACAAAGAGTTCTGACGTGCGGCTTCATAGTCAGGTTAGCATATTCATCATCCTTAGCCGAACGTACAGGACGTTTGGTCTGGATAGATCACGGGTTGTTGCGAATGATGAGTTTGATGCGATACGGCGTTACAATGGCGAGTTGGGACAGTGGAAGCAGACTTGGGAGGCACGACTAGGCGAGCTAGGTATGTTGTCTCATATTGCATCTCTGAGCGTCTCAGTAACTGACGTGATGGAACAGGATGCGATGCGCAGATTGGCGATTATCCGAAGAAAGGCGTTGTGCTACACTACCACTTCGCACGACTTCTTCTATTTTCCGTCTGTCTACAGGGTCTCCAACCAACCGATGACTATCTCATCTCTCTTGAGAGACAAGATTTTATCAACACAGCCGTAGAGAGCGCATGTGCAGCACTGCGTTTAATCCTAGAAGACTCTGATATGCGTCGCGCTGTAGTGGGAGTCCCTTTATATCTCCTCACTACAATCGCATACTCATCAATCTTTTTGATCAAAGTCTGTTCATCATGGAAGGCTGTCGTTGTACACCTCTCGGTAGACGACGTAATCAGCCTCGTTGGCCCTATCATCTCTATGCTCAATGCGACACAAGCGTATGCAAGGCATGTAGCGCATTACATTGGGCAGGGTCTAAGTACCATGCTTGACAAGCTTAAGTCAGGAGAGTCAGCGAACGAGGTACTCATACCGCAAAGCGTCGACAGCAGGACGTTGGAAGTGCCTCAAGACTCGAGACCGGCCCAGCAACAGGATTGGGATCTGAGCTACGGTTGGATGATGGGGGATCAGCTTGGATTGGGACTAGAATACTACCCAGGAGACCTGCTCGGGATCATTGGATCGCAGATGGCAGAGTAATCGTATAGACTATTGCCTGTTTGAGTTCTGGGGCCATGAATTACACATATAAAAATCAACGAGACCAATTGCTACCAAGCTTGTTCCATCCGCTCGTGCTCCACCGACCTGTCTCTTCTGCCGCTAAAACAGCCCCCCATTCTATGTATGACTAGTTAGCTCCTCGCACTGCCGAATTATACCTTCCACTCGGTACGAAGACCGCCCTACCCCATGTTTGAGAGCGGCCTGCGTGCCGCGCCATTGAGCAACGGTCGAGAATCAATCTTTCTCCCCTCTCTTGTGGAGATGACAATGCGTCCGTTCCCTTGTCTTCGTGCCCCAGACCTTACCCCATGGGACGATCCACATTGAGTTTGAAGGCCTACTCATGGTCAACGGGCTAGTTCCCCAGATTATAGCGTAGCATTAGTCGGGGATCATCGTGGAGGTGGGTTTCCGTATTTAAAGTCGCTGTTGGCCCTTTCTCATTTGCTTCATCGTTGTCTCTGTACTTCAAACCTCTCCTCCAGACTCTTGGACTACCCCAGCACGCGCCGCCCTTGCCTTTGATCCTCGAATGCCTGGCTCAGTAATTCGCCCTTCTGAAAATCTTTGAAAGACCCGGAGACTGGCACAATGAGCGACGAGAAAGATATGTCCAAGGCTGGAGAGCACCATGAGCAAGTCGGCATCTCGCAAGAGCTGTCCGATGCTCTGAGCAACTACACCCTCGGCAGCCCAGAGGAGAAGAAGCTCGTCAGGAAGATCGACCTCTTCCTGATGCCTATGTTATGGATCATGTATATTCTGAACTACGTCGATCGCACCAATATTGTAGGTATCATCAGCTACAAACCTTACCAAATACTAACCTACATGCTTCAAAAGGGTAACGCAAAAATCGCCGGTATGGGCGACGATCTGAAACTCACGGATGAGATGTACGCCTGGGTTCTCTCCATCTTCTTTTTCGGCTACCTCATCTGCGAAGTCCCCTCCAACATGATCCTCTCACGCAGCCGACCATCGCTCTTCCTCCCCGGCATCATGATCGTCTGGGGCTCCCTGTGTGCCGTAATGTCCGTCAGCAAGAACTATAGCACCATTCTCGCATTCCGCTTCATCCTCGGCTGTATCGAGTCGGGTTTCTTCCCGGGTGTTTTATACCTTCTTAGTTCGTGGTATACGCGTGCTGAGTTGGGCAAGCGATTTGCGATTTTCTACGCTGCTGCGGTCCTATCGGGTGCTTTTGGGGGTCTGCTTGCTGGGGGTATTACATCTGGTATGCATGATGCTCATGGCATCACGGGATGGCGCTGGCTCTTTATCATTGAAGGAGTGGCCACTGTTGGTGTTGGTATCATTGCTTGTTTTGTGCTGCTCGACTATCCTCATAACTCGAAGCGACTCAGCCCACAGGAGCGTCAATTGGCTCAGATTCGCATCGTGGCCGATGGCCTCGCCTCGACAAGCAGTCTCAACGGCCGACTCACCCATTGGCAAGCCTTCGTTGCCGCTATTTCCGATCCCCGAACTTACATCTTCATTGTCCTCTTCATGCTCGACGTCGGCGCAGGAACGATCTCCTATTTTATCCCGACCATCACAAAGACGCTTGGCTACGACTCCGTTGAAGCTCAGTACATGACGGTGCCCATCTACGCTGTTGCTACTGTAGTGCTTATCTTTGTCGCCTGGTCCTCCGATCGCCACATCGAACGCCGCTGGCACATTACATCAGCACTCGTCCTCGGATGCGTGGGTAGTGTCGTCTGTGCGGCTGTCCAGAATCCTATTGTGCGATACGTGATGATCTGCCTGGTGGCATCTGGAATCTGGTCAGCGCTCCCTTTGATTCTCTCATGGGCCAGCGCAACTGTGAGCCTACCCCCGGAGAAGCGCGCCATCGTCCTTGCGCTCGTCAATGCTTTTGGAAATTTCTCCAGTGTCTATGGAAGTAGAATCTGGCCTACGAGGGACTCGCCGGCGTATCACATTGGTTTTGGTGTCACTGCTGCTTTTCTTGGAGCGGGTGCGATTCTTGCAGCTGTTTTGCCTCTGCTGTGCAAGATTACTGCTCATAAGGGCACAGCTGCCGAAAGGGCAGTTCTTACTGGTCTTGAGACTGAGGACCGAAATGGAACTGGTAGTGAGGCGGCATCTGCCAAGTGATATGGATTTCAGCAGCTGGAGGATAGACTGTCTAGCAAAGTCCGTAAGACTTTAGTTAGTGAGGAATTGATATTCACTTTACAAGTGCGTGCTGCTCCCCTTGAACATGCTCTTATGAGAGAAATAATGGCACGGAGTTTCTTGATTATCTGGTCATATATATATAACTACATGGAAGAAGTGCCATGCTTACTTCGTTTAGGCTCAGCGTAATGAGTTGCAAGGCCAGTTTGGAATCGGACACTAGGAAGGATTGGGCTAGATACTATTTATCTATGACATGATGAATTTAAGGTCGAATCTGATTAAGATTCTGTATTTATGTATGCTGCCGGATTGTACCACGAAGCGATGGCTTGTTGAGTTGGTGAATAGACGAATTAAAGCGGTACTGGAAATGCAGGGACGTGACTGTTCCATATCTCACGCGTTTATCATGGTAGCCTATCACCCCGGACTTATGACTCAGATGGTTGATGAATCGAGTCGCTCAACAGAAAGGCAAAGATGAGACAAAGATACTCGGTTACCTGATAAGCGTATTCAAAAGTCCGATCAAGCCATTGGTGACAGCTTAGAAGGAGTGTATTAACTTGTTAATATTTCTGTTAAGATCTGTTCAGGGACACGCGCTTGCAAAATGCTTCAATTAATTCATGCCATGGTCTGGGGACCTTGATGGAGTGTTGATGCAATGGGGTTGTGATCCGTATCCTTGTTTGGGCTCCGTGAAATGGCTGAGAGCAGCAGGATAACAGCAGCCGAGACACGGGACCTTTCGGAGACTTTTGCGGGTGTTGTCATATGCTTTCGGAAGACAGAAGAGTTCATGCAAAGTGCCGTTCATAATGAGAACAGGTCATATCACCTTTGTCGTCAACATTGCATGATTTGATGCAGATGCATAAGGTAGACATGCAGGAACTCAGAATGGTGTCACAGTCAAGAGGGGTATGTCGTATTCGTGTTCCATCACATTATAGAAACTAACTTGCATCATAAGGTACATGTCTCGTATTGACGCCCCAAACGCCCAATTCTCTTTCAATCGAGCATCTGTTGCGTTGCATTTTTGCCCAGCTCATTCCAAAACATACAATCTTGATCATTCATTCCATCCATACCGGCTGGCTCGGGCTTAAATTTCACTCGTCAAATCGTGAGCGGAAAGTTTTGTAAAGTGGTGACGTCCAAAGCGGAACTGTTCCGTGGACTCGATTGACTTTTTTTTCGGAGGCGCATTTAAGCTCCATCCTCGTCATCGCCAACGCGAATGGTGCCCTCAGCACCAGCGCCGTTGGTCCAGTAACCTCCGATCTCGGGAGTAGTATCGCGGTTCTGTCGCGTAGCAGTGATGATCCAGAGGCCGAGAACAGCCTTGGTGAGGACGTCGAGGACGGCGTAGATGACGACCTCGGTGCCGACCTTGACCTTCCAAGCGCCACCGGCGGCACCCCAGACACTGTGGACATTAGCTTTGTTCAATTGAAGAATGGTGAGGGAACTTACACGAGGTAGATGAGCCAGAGGATCAGAGAAGCGACGGAGATGGAGCCGAAGAGGCGAGCGATCTTGGTGCCGCGGGCACGAGAGGTTCGGGAGCCGGGAACAGCGACGTGCCAGATGGTGAAGACAAAGGCGATGACGCTGATAGTATACCATCCCCACTTCTGCGCAGTGTTGGCATGTCCAACAGCGGAGAAAGCACCCGCGAGGACAAAGATCACATTGGCAATGACGGCAAAGATGGTATGCGCACCATCAACACCTGCGAGGAGACACAGCTCCACAACAAGCAGCGGTGTCGAGAGCGTCCAGTCAACATATCGCGCCCAGAAGACCTGGCGACAGACATCATGGTGCGTATCGGGAACATGCTTGTGATGGTCCGTCACGCTGGTGCAGTTGAAGTACGATGTCTGGCCAGATGCCATGGCGAAGTAGGCGAGGGCAGAGATGATGGTAGTGAGAGTTGTGAGGAAGTAAAAGATGCGACGCTGCACGGCGACGTTCCATGATAGAAGGGCGAAGATGGCGGACACGACCGTCATAGCGACGAAGAGAACCCATAGAGCGCGAACGCCATTGTGGCCGATGGTTTGGTAGTGAGTTGGCTCAGCTAAAACATCATCGTCAGTAGAGCGCTATACCGCGGGTAAGAATGAACATACGAACGACGGTGGGAATGGGAGCAACCCCTCCATGAGTCTTGTAAGCCTCCATGTCGAAAAATCTTTAAGGCTACTCAATTGAAAGATCTTCAAGTTTCGAAGCGATGAAGAAGCTAATAAGAAGCAGAAAGAGGCGGGCTGGGGCGGGGAGCTTATAAGAAGAGAGGCGGGAGCTTACGCCGCATCTGCCTGAGGCGTTCTCAAGCCGTGCCGTGAGTGAATGATTGGGTTGGACGTTTCGTAATTGAAAACAAAACGTCATCAATGACATGTTAGACTGCGCGGATTTGCACAGTGAAAGCAGGTATTTAGGATGCGGGGGAATGAACGCTTCAGGTTACGCGAGGCCATCGTGTGTGAGAGGCGTCACGAATACGTAATTTGTGTAGCGAATCATGAGAGGGGCATGTTTTTGTCATATGATGGGGGACATTAATAACGATGCAACTTGTGGATATGTATGTTATAGTTCAGTAACAATTCTGTTGTATTTTTTATTTAATTTGCTACCGTAGTTGTTGGAGCTGGAATGAATTTGAAGCTTTGCGTGGAGCTCCCAGACACAGCACGTACCACAGACGTCACAAGCAGGTTAGTAACAAGATCGACAAAAGGTTTAGACTCGTGTTTTGTCTTTCCATCTCGAGCTAGAAACTTTGTGGTACCACAAATACCCGACGCCGGAGGATTTGCTCAGACGGAAGAATAATTGTTCCCTGCTGCCTTGGCTCGAGTTGCAGATCTTGAGGAGATGAATCTCGATCGTTTAGAAGATCGACCCCGGGAGACGCAGGTGACACGGAAGAAGGCTCACGTCCCGTGTCTCATATTTTCAGCTGTCCACAGTTACAAGGTCGGGCATTGTTTTGGAACGGAACGGGAAAGTGTATGAGAGAGAGTGGTCACGGTGAGGAATTATCGTAAGCCATGATGCAGCTCGCCGTCTTGCATTCATCCTCTCCTCTTTTCTCTCACTCAGTATCGAGGTGCTCAATGTTGCCTCCATCTACGTGCCGTGGTAAGCCATCATATCATGTCTCCCCCGCAAATTCCCCAGACTCAGAAAGTAATCACCTGCCGAACATCGGCTTTTCCAAAACCTGGAGAGTCCAATAACCACTCCCGCTTCCCGCTTCCCGCTTCTTTGTTGACATGTGAACGGGACCCCAACCCCGATTTATGACGCATCCTGGTTGAGTGACAGCCATTCTGTACCACGTGCACCTCCAGCACCTCCACCATGATTGGACTGCTTCCTAATCCGTACAACCAACAATTTCCAAGCGGTGTGCGGCTGGAAGGACAAGAGTCAGATGTCCGTATCTTGCTGAGATAACGTTTGTCAGAAGAATCAAGACACAGTTGGTAGCCTGCTAAACTTGTTGAGTAAAAAAAAGTAAATTAGCTGGGGAGAATTGGCTGTCAAGAACCATGGAGAAGAACGGAACGGAATACAGGGCATTTTAGTGGTCCATGCTCCTCCACGTCAAAAATTGGTGGGGAACGGGGCCTCAGCTCGGCAAGTGGATTCAATTTGGGAATGGCAGCGAAAGGAAAGCAAAGGGTCATTTCGTCGCCTTTCCCTTCCAAACTAAACCAACAAATTCCTCACTTCTAACTCCAAATCCAACGATACAATAAACTCATCGTTCAGAATCACCACCTCAAGATCATCTTTCTCACTCCTTTATCTTTCCACCTCCAATTCTTCATGTCTCAGCGCCCCCTCCATTAACCCCCACCACATCCGTCGACCGTTCCGCACCTACAAATGCTTCTCGACTTGTGACCACGATTCCTTGTCCGACTGTCTGCTCGAATACAATATCCCCAACCCCCGACGCCTTGCGACACTTCATCCCGAATCCTACACGTACAAAACACCGTTTGCCATGCTATAACCTCGTTCCTCCGCCCTCGCACACGACCGAACCTGCGCTTCCACGGCGCGGGCTTTCACCATGGCCGACCTTATTCTCCCTGCCCGCGCGGTCCCTAGTCTATACAACAAGTCTACAAAATCCCCAGTTAAATCGAATACGAAAGCGAAGCGACCGCCGGTATCGTCAGTGCCCGTTGTCGGAACGCTGCAAGCAGCGATCAAATCGGCAAACGATACATGGCAGTGGTGCAAAGATGGCTTGACAGAAGATCAGCGCTTAAAGATCAAGCAGCTGGAGGAGAGGAAGCGCATGCTATGCATGTCCATGCAGAATGTGCGTCATCCCGTCTGTACTGAAACCGTCAACTGACCAGCCAGGCCGAGTCCCACGCACAATGGGAGAGTGCTGCTAAAGAACTCGACAGCCTCGAAGGCAACGATGAATGGAAGCGCGACTCCTCGTCAGGCGATTATAACCCCGAATTAATTGAGCAACGACTGCACGATCTTGACGAAGCGCGGACGAAATGCGATGTACATACAATGATGCACTTGATCCGTACCGCTTTGTCGCGCGACCTTGGCGGCATGGATAACGTTGATCTTTACCGACATTCTTACTCCGGAACGAAACACCTTATCGAGCGATATGTTGAATCTACAATAAAAACTATTGATGCTGTTGTCACGCAAAGCCGGCTTGACCAGAGTATTGAGAACAGAGACCTACTCGAAGGAATATTATTCGCTCGACAGAGTTACGGCCGAAGCGCATTACTTTTGTCCGGTGGAGGCACCTTTGGCATGTCGCATATTGGTGTTCTCAAAGCTCTTTTCGAAGCGCAGCTATTGCCACGAATTATATCTGGTGCAAGCGCTGGGAGTATCGTGTGTGCTGCCATGTGTACCAGGACCGACGACGAGATTCCGAAGCTTATTGAAGAGTTTCCGTATGGCGATCTTGCGGTTTTCGAGGATCCCAGCGGCCAAGATGGTGTTTGGAGCAACTTACGGCGTTTGCTGACGGAAGGAAGTTGGTCTGACATCAAGCATCTCACCCGGGTAATGAGAGGATTGATGGGCGACATGACGTTTCAAGAGGCTTACAACCGGACACGGCGTATTCTCAACATCTGTGTCTCAACGGCTTCAATGTACGAATTGCCGCGACTGCTCAACTACGTCACTGCACCGAATGTCATGATCTGGTCCGCCGTTGCTGCATCATGTTCTGTTCCTCTAGTCTTCAACGCCGCGCCGTTGCTTGTGAAAGATCCGATTACTGGAGAGCATCAGCCTTGGAACCCTACGCCCCAAAGGTGGATCGATGGGTCTGTGGATAACGATTTGCCGATGACACGCCTTGCAGAAATGTTCAACGTCAACCATTTTATTGTTTCTCAAGTCAACCCTCACGTTGTACCCTTCCTCGCAAAAGATGACCACTTGTCGCCATTTCGGAAGCCAGAACGAGGTCAACAGACCAACGGAGAAGACTACGATTGGATTCACACCATGACATCCCTTGCGCGCGACGAGGCCTTGCATCGACTTCATTTCCTGGCTGAACTCGGTATCATGCCCAACCTTGCGACCAAGTTTCAGAGCGTCCTCAGCCAGAAATACTCCGGCGACATCAATATCCTTCCCGAGATGAGTATAAACGACTTGCCCCGGTTATTAAGCAACCCAAGCCCCGAATTCATGATGCGAGCATGTCTCATAGGTGAGCGTGCTACATGGCCCAAATTGAGCCGGGTACGCGACAGATGCGCAATTGAACTGGCATTAGATCGGGCCGTACACAGACTTCGAGCTCGAGTTGTCTTTTCGCAAAGTCAACGCGATCTTAGGCATTTGAACGTCACTGCTGGAAACATCCCGCTTAAACTGCCCGTTAGAGTAAAGCAGGGCGAAGTAGTAATTGAACCACCCGCAGAGATCAAGAACCAGAAGCGACATCGCCGCAAGTCAGGAAGCAGTTTGCACGTCGGACCTCGACAGTGGCTATTGCTTGACGCGAGCACCATCACCGATGACGAGACGGAACAAGAGGAGCTCATCGAGATGGAGTCTCGTCGACGCGCTGGGTCACCCGTCGCACAGCGCAAACCCCGCCTCAAGCGCGCATCCCGATCACAGATTCATCTTCAAACCCGGGCTACCCTCTCAGCCGTTGTCGACGCAGAAGAAGTAAACCCAACATTCAATTTCTCCAAACCAATTACTCCACCATTGAAGAGTCCAAAGCGTAGCGAGACACAGGCGGCGACACCAGAGCCAGACAACGTCACTTCCGCGACTGAGGCAGAACCAAGTGAAGTGTTTCACTCGAGCGACGGGCGGGAAGACACAGATGTTAGTGATCCTGAGACACTTGAGGTGCATCAGTTGTCGAGTACGCTTAATAAGGCGGTTAGTGTGGATGAACCGAATGGACCTGCTGCGAGGGCGGGTTGGATTCTTTGGGATTAGGAGGGCAATAGGTGAGGTGTTGTGAGGATTGGTAGAAGGGAGGATGAGCCATAGAGCAAGATTACTCACGAAGCATTGTGTTTGGTGTTTAGCATGGGTTTTGAGTAGCATTGAGATACATCATTCATATAAAGCATATTTTATTTATCTGAACTGAAGGGAATAAATCTCGATCTCATACGTGAACTCTCCGTTGGTAGTAGAGTCCGTTTGGGTGGACGCGTCTCATCATCGGCTACCCTAAAGTCATCAT
>JABSTL010001456.1:0-10933 GCA_013759095.1 Fusarium sp. NRRL 29148 | reverse complement strand
GTTAAATACAATAAATTCCTTGAACATGTGATTACTCTCTATGCTTCTCTCCCGGTTTTAGTTTAAGCTTGGCTGGTTTGTTTATATGTCAACGGGATATGAGGCTCATCGAAACAAGTTCAAAACCACACCATTCTCATCAACCGGTTTTTATTGTCTATGCGTAATGACATCCCGCCTAATACATTATCAATTCTATTCCAACCTATTCACTTGAGGTTTAAAAGAAAATCTAGGCTCTAACCTCTAAGGCAACCACGAGCTCAAAGGACTCAGGGAAAAAGCAATCAAAAGAACAATAACAACTGGCAAGTATGTAAACATCTTAGACCAGTCAACATCCTCTATCGAGTCCTCCACACTTGAAGAAACCAAGTTGAATGGGAATTGGGGAGGGTACAACTCCCTTCGTCGTCGTCCCCTTTCAAGAAGATGCTGTGCCTCATTCTCAATAGCCACGATAATGCTGTGGTACCCAGCCAAACTACTGCGCACATACAGCGTCTGACGAGGCTTGTCATACGTCCATTCCACGTTCGTCCCCTGGACACGTAGCTTGTGTGCGTCGTAGTGATACCCCGGGATGAAAATCTCAGTGAGATGTGTCTTGTCATCGGCAGGTTCTTTGGTCGCTGTGCTGGTCCACTCATATTCGAAGCGTAGTGATTTATGGTTCCAGTTGGACTTTTTGGGAATACCGGCTGTTTTCACAGCATATGGTCTGATGATCACGTCGAGGATACGACCGCCTTTGTAAAGCTCGTCATGCTCGTGAAGATGATTCCGGTAGTCAGGTCGTACAGGACCATTCTCACTGATCTCGTCACCATTGATGACGGAGAAATCCTCATTGTTCCACCCATCACCGTATGCAACTCTGTTATTTGGGTTGTAGTTCCACAGTGTGTAGTTGAGTTTGTTGTCCTCCATTGCGGAGATCAAGCCGTTCATCAAATGGCGTTGCGTGTCGTAGCACCCTGTGCGGAAAGCTTCTGCCTTGTTGATATCGTACGAGAGGCCAATCTCACCAATAACCATGGGGACTTTACCCAGAGATTTCTTTCCGTACTTGACAATGTTGCCAAGCTGCGTTCTGTAATTGTGTCGAAGTCCCCCGACACCAAAGTAGAGCGCGTTGAGGACAAACATGCCTCTCGTGAGACCTTGGACGTTGACGCTCATCCACGAATGACTCTTGTTAAAAAGGACGTTAAGATCGTAGAAATGGGGCGCATACACAAAGTTGTTCGGGCGTGGAACCTTGATAACTTCCTTCTCGGCATACTTCTGCCGAAGCCATTTCTTGTTATCAGGATCCTGCGTTGGCCAAGGCGGGATGAACTCGTTGGGGATAGGTTCAATGAAGCTAAACTGCTTCGCCTTCTTGCGTGACACACGCTCCGTGAACTTTTGTAGAAAAGGCGCATAGCAGTCATTGTACCACTCAATAGGCATTCCCTCACGACCCGGTCGATGATCAACCTCAAAGTAATCATCGTCGCGAATGCGCGCCGTCTTCTTCTTCTCGTCCCACTCCCAGACGCCATGGGCGCGCCACAGGCATTCACCCATTCCCCGACCATGGCCGATAGGCTGATCATCGAGGGACAGCCATGCAGAGCGACCTTTGGGGTCAATACGAGACTTGTGGGATACACGAGTTGGGAATGGCCATGTTTTGACGTAGTAATCGACATCTTGGGCATAGCCACTTCCAAGGGCAAGAGCTTGCGCGAGGGAGGGACAGTGGCCGATGTGTAAGTCGGTGTCGTAGTTCCAGAAGTGAAAATGATGAAGGTTGACCAGGCCGCGATGGGGTTCGTTCATAGGTTCAAAGCCAATGCATGCTTCGAGATGACTGACTTCATCTGCGAGGCGACCGAAAGCTTCAACGCAGGCGTCTTGTAGGAATTGTTGTGCGGACACTTCATCGCCCGCGTCCTTTTTGCGACGACATTTGAGATTGGGAGCTAAAGCATCACCGGCCCAAAAGAGAGTAGCCATTGTCGACGCAGCGAGCTTCTGGTAACCTGAAGGCCACAAGAATGGACCACCTGGCTCTTTTGGATTTGGTGGTTCACTCGCACGTTTCTTCTCATCTTGGCTGTGGACATATGCAGCGCCTGTGTCGGTGAAGGCCTCGATATCGAGACCTACAACTTCGAAAGTCCAGCCAGGCGCACCACTTCCACCACTGTAGCGACTCCAAACATCTTGGTGCGCACAAACAAAACACTTGATACCATACTCAGGCATGAGTTCAATCAATTGGCGCAGGTAGTCGATATACTCTGTATCCAGGTCCTCAGGATCTGGACCAGCATGGCCAATTGACTCCCAGGTAACAAGCAATCTCACAAAGGGCACACCCCAAGCCTGCAGACGCCGAAAGTGCAGCGGCGCATCTTCCAATGGAAAAGGTCTCCCCACAAAAGTGACGATGCGATGGCTCTCATAGAAGCCATGATCCAGGTGAGACAGGCCGTTTGGCTCAGTGGGTAGTTTAGAAGCACCCGAGATGTTGAGACCGCGGAGGGAGAGGACACGGTTGTAGTTGTCGATGAAGTACTCGTCCTTGATACGAATTGGACCGCCTAACGCAGCGTCCGAGAGGTCAGCTGCTGCGTGGATGGACATCTTGGGTGTGATTGAGCGTGTGAAGCGGAGGACACGGATGGGACACGCAAGCTGAAGTGGCAGCTGGAGCTGGAGCTGGAGGTACAGTCAGTACAGGCAGCACAGCTGAGCTCTAAAGTACTCCACTGAGATTTGCTTGGCTTCTCTATTCTTAGCGGTGTGGCACCAGTATCACCGTAATTGACATGGATCATTTGACAGGTGCGCCAGAACAGTGATCAGAAGAAACTGCAAAATGAGGAACGCAAGGTGGATTTGCGTGCTGTGTGGCCTCTTCACACTTGGACATCAAGGTCTATCAATATTTTGGCGTGGTGGTAAACGTTGATTGACAATGCCATTGTGACCATGACCTCATTAGATGTGTTGTTAGATGGGTAACCATTAATATTGAAGGGGATTTGGACAACTTCTTCGGGCGTCTCGGCGGGAGATCATACAAGCTTTACACATATTCAAACTCGATTGCAATATAAAAATGAAGGTCATTTCTTCGTAAATTAAAAAGATGTTTCGCAACACTAAATATCCAACGCTATGCGCTCATATCCAAATGTGCTTCCATTGCTTCAATGCCATACGCTAACAATGCACTAGCCTGTACCAAAACCCATCCAGAAGAAAAGAAAAGCACCTAATTTTCCTGTCTGTCCCTCCTGTTCACCATCGCATAACTCATTCTGCGCGCCGCCCTGTCTCCCCAATTCATCACCGAGAGACCTGGTGAGCGCCCTGTGGCCATAGCCTTTTCCTGGCTCACATCACCCTCGACGCCGAAAGAGTAAGTCCTCTCGCCAGTTCGATCAGACACGATTCCGAACCCAATCTTGCTACTCTTGACGTCAGCTTCCCTCTCCCATCGAAGTTTATCAAGACTGGAAGCTCTCGTGGCTGCAAGAATGGCAGAGAAACTGAGACTTCGCATCATGGCATCCTCTTCCATGGCATTCACGCCAGACGCCACCGCAAGAATGGTGATGCCCATGGATAACGCGTACACTGCCCACAATTGCGCATAATTATAAAAGAAGCAGTTTCTATTCTGCCATCTGACGCAAGGGTAATCCAAGTCTGGGCCGCTATAGAATCGTCCTGAGTATTTCGACGGGTCAGCTGCCCAAGATACAGCAGACATTTGCGGATCGGAGAGAAAAGAGATCAGAATTTCTTCATAGAACTTTTGCACCTCGAGGGGGAAGTTTGCGACTGGTAGGTAATTGAGACGATCAAGCAATCTCGTTTGGAGAATCTCGCTGTTAACGTTGAAATTGGGCATTGTAGTGGTACCATTCAAAATGGCCCGCAATTGACTTCCCACGGCGTGGTAAGCGGCTGTCAAGCGATAATTCTTGGTGTCATTGGGGAACACATAATTATCCTCCGGTGTCGCCAAGGTCCGGTCCTTGAGCCTCTTATCGGGGTCCTTCTTATCGGGGATGAAAGTTGTATCTATGACCTTTTTGAGGAACTTACGCTCCTGGACATCATGATACTGAACCCCGCCACTGTGGTTGAACTGAACCTTGTACTTGGTCTGGTAGTGCTCACAGCCAAAAATGATGGGGGTGTAGGCTTTGAACCAGTCGCCTTCCTGAGGTTTGTCGGGCTGCGGCTTGGTTCTGTCTTCAACATCAGCGTAACCGAACCATAGGATGGGCTCTGTCCGGAAGGCAGCAAAGTTCCTCGGGTAAGGCGGTTTCGCCTTGGGTCTTCCACCAGCTTCCGCGACCATCTGGGGGTTCTCATAATCTCCTCGGTCCAGCATTGCATAGTATGTGAGGTTCCCCATAGGAGCGAGGACGGATGTGTCAAAAGGACACTCTGCGTCACCTAGCTTCTTCACTTTGGCATTCACTCCTGAAGCCAAATCCGTACATTTGTATCCTGGACCAACGAACTCAATGGTATAAGAGCAATTCCAACCCTTGCCACAAATGTCCGCAGGCGCTTTCGGGCGCATAATGGCCTGCTGCGTGTATGCTGTTTTTAAAGCGATGGTATCGAATTGACGACTCGATGCCGTGAAGTAGTCAAACTCCTCAGGCTTGTTTTTATCGGGTGTTTCTCCCGAGGGAGCAGTGGAATTCCACAAGGAGACAGACGACTCAAAGTAACCATCAACTCTGACAGGGTTTCTCCAGTACACAGTCTCTTCATGTGTGAAATTGAGCGTGCGAACATTTTGACAGCGAGTTATTTCTTCTGTCCGTTGCGGTACCACAGTAAGGGTATAAGATGTAAAAATGACAATTAGAGGCGACGTCCAGATGAATATTGTGAGTGCCATTGCGAACTTAGCATTTACCCAAGCTTCCCAATTGAGAAGTGCTGTCAGATCCTCGGAGGCCGCGAAAAGCGAGTCAAGAGTGGAGAGCGTAAGCATCTTGCGACGGATCATCATCAAGACGCGCTGCCGGAAAGCGAGCACAACGGCATTAAGAAAGCAAGCCTTGGAAAGGAATGCTAACAGAGCGCCGTATCGGAACTTGCCCTGCTGATCGTTGGCAAGTTGTCCATGAAGTCCCCGATAGTAGAAATGGTGGCCCACGGCAAATGCGATCCCCGAGAAGACGAGGACGTACATGCTCCATGATGGCTTCCATTCGTGTATCCACCAATTTATTAATCTATTTCGAGGAGGGCCACTCGGAGGGGCACCAGGAGGACCAGGCATACCAGGAGGATCTTGAGATACATTAGGAGGACTGTTCTTCGGCAGCTCACTAGCCATCAAGAGCGAAGCGTTGCTGTCCTCCCTGTAATTCTGAGGTCGACCGGTACCCGGCGTGTGAGGATACGCAGGCTCCCATATCCCCAGCGGTGTCGAGGCGCCATAATATGCTGTATCGGTCGTGGTCTGCCGTTGTAGATATGGTTGATGAGTTGCGCGCTGGGCAAAGGACGAGGTCGAGTAGTCGGGAGAGGTATAAGGCGAGGTATTCTTCACGGACCCGATAGGCTTCCTAGCGATAGAAGGACTCGTGGGCTCCCAATTCGATTGCGCGGGTTGTGAAGAGGGATCGTGATCAGGGTAATCCCTCAGCTCCATGGTGACGGGAGAAGCTGGAACTCAACTGCAGCTGGAGCTGTAGGTAAATTGAGTTATGGTTTAAACGGAGAGGCCCTAACGGCCCGGTCAGTGCCCCGCAGTGTCCTGAGCTTAAAAGCGGGAGGAGGCCGGCCTTTGCTTGGCAACGGCAAGTTGAGACTTTTATTCGTTCGCAGGTGATCGATTAGTATCGGAGAGGAGGATGGGAAGAAGAAAAAAGACCCTGAAGGGTTAAAAGAAGAGACCACTGCATTTCCCACCCATTCCCAGCCTTGTTGGATTCAGCACTAAACCCATCTCTGCAATGTCACCGTTCAGGGCTGAGCTTTTTTGTTCTGTCGGGGGGTGACATGGCTGGGTTCCTGGTAGGGCTGGTATTTCGTTGATTGGCTTCCTGGGAGAGCAGCTGAGGGAGAGCAAAAAGCCACAGAGTCCAATGGTCTCACGCCAACGTGGTCTGGACTTTGGAAGAAGCTTGCACTTGCTGACTGCTACTAAGCCCCCCTGCCTCCGCCACTGCCACTGTTGATTATAGTGAGAGAGCCCCAGGCTAAGGTGGTACCCAAATTACATTATGGAGCCCACCTCAGATTACCACGCGTCGAACCCGTTGCCGGGTGTCTTGGCGAAGGCCGATGCCGATGCGATCCAACGCTGATCTGTTGCATATTGGCTGATGATGTTTCTGCATGTGAGACGGGACAAAGGATTTTTACCATACGTTACGTATGTGCTCTGCTTACTGTTACTGTTACCGTCACTTCTTGCGGTTGGGTATACGAAGCCATGATTCACAATCGTAAGAGGAATAAGCATACTCCGTACCTAACTTAAAATGCTGTCCCCTAATTTGTTACCCGAAGCTCATCCTCTACGGTCCGACGAACCGTCTTGGGTCCCATGAATCCATCTCTGATCTGGTTATACTCTCAACTCACGTAAATTGCTGAACCATTATCCGCGTACAAGATCCACATGATGTCGTCAACAACCAAGTTTAAAAGAAATAAATAAATCGAATCATGTCGCTGAGAATCCTCCTCCTGTTTTTCACTTCCTTTACTGTAGACAACGTTTATATTGAACCTAAACCTCCGTTCCTGTCAGCACATCTCCACTATGACTGCCTCTTCTACAGTCACAATTGGCTCCTACGAGCTGACGTCTCGCGCAATCAACGAGCCCCCCGCCGCTGCGGTCTGTGAGGGATCGGGTATTTTTGACGAAACTCGGAGGCTTGGCTCTCGCTACGGTGAAGATTACTCAGACAGTGGTGTCGAGAGCGTCGCGGCACAGAATGCTTCCGCGGAGGTTGCTGAGAGCTGGAAATATCCCCGCCAGAATGTTTTCAGAACCGGAGCAGCGTTTTGGAGTCTTTTGACCTCCGGGGCTAATGATGCTGCATACGGCGTACGATCCCTGTGAAATCCCCTGCTTGATACAATTTCTGACACTAAATAACAGGCCTTGATCCCATATGTACGTAAAGCCGGCTCCTCCGAGGGCTGAGTTACTAACAATTCGCAGCTAGAAGAATATTACAACTTGAGTTACATTATAGTATCTCTTGTTTTCCTCTCACCCTTCGTCGGTTATATCTTAGCAGCAGTGCTGAACAATACATTGCATCGACGGATTGGACAACGAGGAATTGGCATTACTTGCGGAATTTGTCATATTCTCGCCTACATCATCATTGCCGTTCACCCTCCGTACCCAGTCTTGGTTCTTGCGTACTGTCTCGCTGGTTTCGGAAATGGAATCAGTGATGCTGCTTGGAATGCCTGGATTGGCAATCTCGATAGGGCCAATGAGACTCTTGGCTTCCTTCATGCTTTTTACGGCGTTGGAGGAGTCATCAGTCCTCTTATCGCAACTAACATGATCGCAAATGCTGACTTGCCTTGGTATACATTCTACTATGTGATGGTGAGTCGCACATGTTGGTATATTCATGGAAAGCACAACATTAACCGCTATACTCAGATCGGGCTGGCCACTATCGAATTTGTCACTTGCACCTGGGCATTCTGGCTCAATGGCCCAGAAGTCTACCGCCAAACCATGGATGCTAGCAACGAGGACAATCAGGGTATGAAGGAAGCCTTGTTCAAGCTTCCTTTCGCCCGTGTTACTTGGCTTTGTGCCGCATTCCTCCTCTGCTACGTTGGTGTTGAGGTTTCTGTCGGTGGCTGGATCGTCCAGTTCATGATTCGCGTGCGGAAGGCTGAGAATTACCCAGCCGGTATGACCTCCATGGGCTTCTGGCTGGGTCTCGCCGTTGGACGTGCTGTTCTAGGGTTCGTGACTCCACTCCTTGGTGTCAAAGTTGCAGTATCTCTGTATCTGCCTGCTGCTATGGCACTGCAGCTAATCTTCTGGCTGGTTCCGAGCTTTTATGTCTCGGCCGTAACAGTAGCACTCCAGGGGTTCTTTCTCGGCCCATTATTCCCGGCAGTTGTCGTTGCTACAACAAAGATGTTGCCCAAGCACTTGCACGTTAGTACTATTGGCTTCGCAGCTGCTTTCGGCGGTAGTGGTGCCGCGATTCTACCTTTTGCAGTGGGTGCCATTGCTCAAGCCAAGGGCGTCAAGACTCTACAGCCCATTATCCTGGCTTTCTTGACTGCACTGCTAGGTCTTTGGTTATGTCTCCCAAGAATTGGCAAGAAAAGGGATTAAGGCTAAGGGTCAGAAACAATCAATTTTTGCATCGCTTTCTTGTCATGGTCAAGTCAAGCATAGTTCAGGTCCCTAACAAATTAGATTAGCTCAAAGATAGAACGAGACCTTATATAAAGTCGAATGTTTCTCCGAGGATCCAAATAATATGAAGTCTTAAAGAACCACTATCCCCAGCCAGCCTTTGCACCTTTTGAAGCCGGGGGGTTGGCTTTTCAAAGCCAGACCCTAAGTGTTTCCATTAATTCCCAAGTGTCTTAGAATCGTGTTAAAATGACTACAGCCGATTCCCAAGCGGCGACCCAATGTTCTCATAAGGTCTGATCGATCATGGGTTAGTGTTGTAGATCCTGCGAGCCGTGCCGTCTGCTAGCCTCTCATGGACGAAGCGCCAATAACCACCACCACTCTCTAGGGGAAACAGGTAACAAAAAGACGAGCGCTCGACTTGTAACTTGGAGCTTAAGAATAGCTTGGCTTAAGTCGTTGGATTTAGGAAAGAAACCTCTAGCAATTCCTTAGATCTGCAGTAAGAGCTGCTGGGGTCGACATGTCTATAGGCACCCGGTTCTGGCCGCACTGATATCCCCAGGATCTAGTATCTGGCCTGATGGTCTAGCGGTATGATTCTTGCTTCGGGAGTGACATCTCAGTTCTGTTTGAGAAGAACTATAGTTTGCGAGAGGTCCCGGGTTCAATCCCCGGTCAGGCCCTGTTTTTGCTGGTTGGGCTGCCTGGGTCTTCTTTTTGACGATTGAGACAAACATTTAGAAGGCGGTGTAAGGTGGTTTTGTAATGCACTTGCGGTGAACACGACGAGCTTGGCTGTTGAGACGTACACAATTTAACTTGCCGCTGCGAACACGAACGCTCTTCTTTGTCAGTATCTGATGAAAATAGAGATTTGTTCGATCATGGAAACTTATTGAAGATAGAAGATAAGAAGAATGAACTTGGGAGCACAATGGTAGCTCAGAGAATTACAAAGGTTTTATCTATTATCAATATATGTTACGGAGTATAACCTAGAGAGCCTCAGTATCCTATTACTATTTTGATATACCCTATAATCACATAATCCGTCTTTGAATTTTAGGAAACCGTGAGGAGTCTGAAGCACTACCCAATTAGAGTCCAAAATCAGAAGTGTCAATATCCACTGTCTTGTCCTCCTTCAATGCCTCTTTCACAGCCTGGCAGACAACAAGTGCAGCTAGACCATCTCTTGGTGTGCAACTCGGAGTCGCCTCACCACGAATAACCTTGATGAAGTGATCCAACTGTAGCTCGAAAGGCACGCCATCTGGGACAGGGACGTTCTTCTGAACAAGCTCCTGATGCCATGACTTTTGGCCTTCAGGATAGGAAGATAGTGTCATATCTGGCACACTTAACGATGCGTCGGTGCCAAAGATACGATAGAAATCCTTTCCGGTCTTAGGAATCAGAGGGTTCTCTCCAGAACCGGACTCAAAGTTATGCGGTGACGGAACATTGTCTGAGAACAGGAAACTTCCAACGGCACCGGACTTGAATCGAAGTGTCAGAACTGCACCCTCTTCAGCCTCAAACCCACGCTGGGATATCGTCCTTTCTGCATGAACCCGTGTAATGGGACCAAAGAGATAGTGCAACAGATCGATCTCATGGACGAGATTGATGAGAACAACGCCGCCCGTATTCTCTCTTCGCCATTCCCGTGGAGGATCGAAGTATTCCATTGGCTTATAAGTCGCCCAAATTCCATTCACTGCGATGACCTTCCCAAGAGAACCAGAACCCACAGTTTCTTTTGCAGTCATCATGTAGGGATTGAATCGCCGATGATGAGCGACCAAAGCCTTGACGTCCAATTTATCGAGATGGTCAACCAAATCCTTTCCACTCTGGATATCAGTACAGAAAGGCTTTTCGATGAGAATATGAATACCCGCTGAGGATAACTCGCGAGCCAGAGGCACGTGTGTGTGGTTCGGAGTGCAGATAATGGCTGCTTGAGGCTTATTGTTTGACGATTGCAACATATCGGCCACAGACTTGAAGTAGGCAGCCCCAAGCTCTTGAGCTAGTTGTTCGCCATTTGGCATGAGGTCGACGACAGCTACAAGCTTTGTTTGGCTGTTCTTGATCACAGTCTGGGCGTGACGAGGCCCAATTAAGCCGACGCCAATGATGGCAAATGTGATGGGCTCGGAAGACATATTGAATTAAAATGAGCCGTGCTCTCTGATGCTCACAAACGATGTGGTCTTCTACACAATTTATACCTTGATATCGGCTCCTTGTGACTCATGTTTAACGCCAAAATGTTTACCCCAGACCCGTTGAAATGAACAGCGCGGGGTGTGGGGAAATGGTAATTGAGGCCAATGGAGCGATGGATTTAGTATCGCGTTAAACATTCTACCGCCCCAAAAATGAACTGACGAACTACAATCCAACCGCTGTAAGTTCGTCTAGTGCATATATCGACGCAACAATAGATAAAATAACTTAACTTTTTAAATAAAATAGCTATTTAAAAGCAGAAAAAAATATTAAGAAATATCCACTGTATATTATATA